>JADGIL010000240.1:0-10471 GCA_020352625.1 Cactoblastis cactorum
TATGTACATATCCAATAAAAAGCATTTTTTACATTTTGTATTGCTCTAAGTAAAGGGGTCACTAATATTTATCTTAAATATTATGAATTGATAACTTTATTTCGAAATAAAACCGGTCTGCGATTAATTAGGCTGTGTATATGTATGGACTCATTGTAAGTCTCATATTAAGTTTTTATATTCAGTCAAATGAGTATTTACATCATATTTGTATGGGTCTTCACCAATATTCTTACAATACATAACACAGTTGTTGTTTTAATGGGCTAATTAAATGTTTTCCCGAAATTATATTGTGTTAATAAATGTATTGATGTTGAATAAAGTTTTAATATTATAAACATTAGGGTTTTATTTATGTTACTGTTATTATGTTTTGTATTTTATGTGGACAGTCAACAACTTCAAGCATATATTTCTATACAACTATTTTATTTTCAGTCAGTTTCCATAGAATCAAAGCCCTGGGACACTACATATAAGAAAAAAAAAATATATAAATAGTGTGTAATAAAATTTAATTTGAAAAATACTAAATATACAGATTGGAATTAAGTAAAGTATTAGCTCTAGGCACTGAGCTGTGGATAATGTTTAGTTTTTTTAGTAAATTGTGCACTCTCTCATTATGATATTCTTCTGGAAATTCTAAGTAACAGACGACAGCAACGCCAGGGAGGTTCAAGAAGTCTGATATGCTAATAACTGAAAAATTAAATATTAAAAGAATAGATTTTAAAAGTATTAAATATGGGATATTACTTGAAAACAAACTAACTAATTCATCATATCATTGCTGAGGATACAATCATAAAGTTGGAATAACTATTTATTCCCAAAATAAAATGCTGAATTCATGAATACAGATAGATAAAATTACATCAAAACATAAATTCACCAAACCAATTAATATGTAAACTTAAAAGCATAAAATAAATAAATGTTTATAAATACCTCCAGCACTTAAACCAGTTATAATATTTGGCTGCTCTAGTCGTGCATATTTAAAATCCTTAAATATTGATTGTGTTGCACTGTGATTTGTGAACACAGCTCGAATAACACAGTCGGTATTTAACGCCTCAGATGACTGATATTCGGCCAATGGTTTTGTATGTATTGCAATAATTTTGTTGCTAGTAAGCAAGTATGGCTTGAGAAGCTCAACGATTTCGCTACTTTGCAATAAATTGTAATCCTTAATAACACATACAAAAGCTTTTAAAGATTTTTCTTTATAAATGTGCAAATTCACTTCATTTATTGTATTTATGACTTCAAATTTATCCTGAGAATGTAAGTCAACGAAGTTTGATAAGTATTTTCCTTCAAGGATAATAAATGATTCAACTTTAGGTAGGGTTCCAATGCTTTGTTGTAACTTTAATCTGCAAGTACCAAAATATGTTACAAATATTATGACAAAACTTACCTCAGAAATATACATTTATAGAGAATATCTACTTCGTTATATTTTCTTCAGGAGCAATATCATCCCAATCTTCCCACGTGTTTCTACTAGTAGGCTCAACAATTTCCCCAAAAGTAGTCATAATGATGGTGAATTATTGCAATAATTCGTAAATTTATAAATTTTCAAGTCATCCTGCGCATTGTAAAAAATTCATGATTCATGCCATGCTATAGCCAGACCACAGACTTCATCCGTCATACTGTCACTTTGTGCCAAGAGTGCCAACATTATAATATAAATTAAAGTACATTGCTTTTTTTTGTAATATGTTTGTGATAACTGATATAAATCACAGGTATTTTTGCGAATTAAATGTTTCACAAGTATGTTATACTTGTCTTGTCTATAACAAAACGTAACGGTGAAATTAAAAAAGAAACGGCAATTTATGAAATAGTGTATTCGTGTTATTTGTAAGAATTATTATCTGTAAATAGTCATGTTAAAGGTGGGCTCTTAACTAAAGTTAGAATCTGATATTAAAGCTATAGTCATTTTACATTACAATTATAACCTTGTTTCAGGATAAAGGACAAGTCACGTTTGAGGATAAATGGCCTTCGATGCGTCCTATAGTTCTGAAATTGTTGAAACAGGAGCCAGTAACGCAAGTAGAATGGCAAGATCTCTTTGTTGCAGTGCATTCTGTCTGCCTTTGGGACGAAAGAGGACCGTACAAATTGCGAGATGCTCTCCAGCAGGATATCATGATGTACATAAAACAAGCACAAGCACGCGTTTTAGCTCAACGAGAGGATCAAGCTCTTCTGAAAGCTTACATTGCTGAATGGGGGAAATTTTTCACGCAGTGCAACTATTTACCTACTCCTTTCCGTCAGTTAGAGAATTCCATAAATAATATTAGTAAGGTGACCAGCTCAAATACTTCAAATTCTCAGAAAAAGAACAACAATAACAATATAGAGGATAGTTTAGTGCGCAAGTTAATGTTGGATTCATGGAATCAAAGCATTTTTATGGATATTAAGCAAAGACTACAAGATTCTGCCATGAAACTAGTGCAAGCTGAACGAAATGGTGAATCTTTTGACTCCCAACTTGTGATTGGAGTAAGGGAGTCTTATGGTATGGTAATTTTGTATTACAATTTTTTGTATAAAAATAAATTTATATATATTTTCATAATCTCCCGTTCCCCTTGTTATTTTTGATTTGACTATTAACACCATGAGACCAATTGTGGCTTATGTTTATATTGCACTTTAAGGGATCTAGATTTATTTAATAATCACACATGTAATTGTTTTAATTGTATGTATAATTAGTGGAAAATTATCATTTAAATTATCACTTCTCACATTATTGAACAACTAATTAGCATCCTTATTTTTATGTTAAGGTTTGAAAAGATTGAATTATGAACTAATTAGCTTCTTTGTTTTTATGTTAAGGTTTGAAAATATTGAATTATCAACAATTTTATTCTATTCTAATATTATTTTATGTTCCAGTGAACTTGTGTTCAAATACTGTTGACAAGTTACAAATATATAGAGATAATTTTGAAGCAGCTTATATGCAAGCTACAGAAGAGTTTTATAAACTAAAAGCTAATGAACATTTGCTAGCAAATGGAGTTCAATCTTACATGAAGTATGCAGACCAAAGGTTGAAGGAGGAGGAGGCTCGAGCACATCGGTATCTGGAACCTGGCAGTGGCAGTGTGGCTGCACTTACACAATGCTGTGAAAAAGTNNATGACCTACATTAAAAGATAAGCTACTTTTTATCCCGGAAAAATGTACGGTTCCCGAGGGATATAATTTATAGTAGGTAATCGTCGGACGAAGTCGCGGGAATTAGCTAGTTTTATTATAAATTATTTATTCAAAACCATTTGCAAAATTAAATTTAATCTGTCAAATCTGACATAACCGAAACAGAACATTCAAATCTAATTGCAACCGCTGACCACATTGACTCGATAACTAAATCCCAGTTTGACTCTGACTATTTGATAACAACATTATCTCAGTTTAACATCGGTCACCTTGCTGGTAATAATGCCTCTCTGAACTTGGATTTGAAGATGGTTTTTGATGTTCAGCTCCTTTCTAAGTCTTGCTATTGCAATGCGATTCGATTTTTTCGAGTTTTCTCCACCACTTATTTTTTATTTGTGCTCAAAAAATGGGGTACAATTATTTTAAAGTAAAAAAAAACTGATCAAAGCTGGTGAGACAGAAAAGTTGCAACTGATGTTTCGTTTACTAGACAGAGTAGCTGAAGGAGTTACACCAATCCTTAGAGATTTAGAAGCACACATAGTTTCAGCAGGATTAGCTGATATGGTGGCTTCAGCTGACATCATTACTACAGATTCTGAAAAATATGTTGAACGCTTATTAGATTTATTTAAAACATTCAGTACCTTAGTCAAAGATGCATTTATTGAAATGTGATGTTTATGATACCACTGTTGGAATTGCCATCATCGGCACTCTTGCGTGGAACTAAAGGTACTGCTCCGGAGAGCAAGTGTCCCGAACTCCTTGCTAACTTGCCTTCTAGTCTCAAGAGCCTTGACACTGTCTACTCCGGTTAGAAATTAAGACGTGTTACTGTAACTGTATTTTTTAGAGGGCATAATGGACATAAATGCCTACAAAGTTACAAAATAACTTAGGGTCACAGACATGACATTGCAATTATATGGATCGATCACTTTCACCCTTAGATATGATATGAGAACTCACACAACAAGGCTCTTAAGTGTTTGGTAACCTTTCTTTTCTCCGAATCTATTGGATATTGTATATCGTGACGATAAATAATATTGAAAGTATTTCTTCTTAACAAAGAACGATATTTTTTTTAAAAGCAACCAGTATTTTTCTATAGAATTAAGAAATGCAATAGATGTTACAAATTACAAATTTTCTTTCTGAAATACTTAGAATTCTGAATTTGATTCAAGTTCTTTTTAATAAAGACGGAGTTAAATTTCTTAAAAAATTCAATTTAAAATTACGAAATCTCAAGATCGTTTTACAATTGAAATTAAATCCGTAATAATACAACAATTTCTTTTTTAAATCTTTAAGCTACCGTTAAACATTAAACCTTTAATCTGTGTTATAAAACAAATCTTTATTGATATTAATATTAAATAATGATTTATACATTCATGAAGTCTTGGACAAATGATAATTAGAAAATTATGGCGACACACACTTAGGTCAGACTTAATCTTAATTTTAATCTCTGACTATTGTTTTTGGTATTATTATACAAATCATGTTTCTGTTTTTTTTATTACTGAGGGAGGCAAAGGAGCAGGCGGGGCACGTGATGTTAAGTAATCACCGCCGCCCATAGACACCTGCACACCTGGGGGGTCACAGGAGCGTTGCCGGCCTTTAAGAGATTTATACGCTCTTTTCTTGAAGCTTCCGATGTCGTATTGGTCCGGAAATACCGCTGCAGGCAGTTCGTTCCACAGTGTGGTCGTGTATCTGTATTTATTTTATACCCTTTTATGCCGGTCTGGCAGTGAAAAAAAAAACGTATAGTGTGCCTGCTGTTACTCTTCCCACGCAGACTGTAAAAGTCAACCGAAGGAAAGGGCTTGAAAAGGGGAATTCTCATAGGCGATGTTCTAGCAACCTGTCAATATTTAAAATCTAAATCTCCGACCCACCATTTTGCTGAGCGTGACCTTTGAATCTCGTGACTCTTGGCTCTGTCTAACCAGTAAGGAATAAAGACGTGATGCTGTATTTGTATCTGTATTTATTTCATTACACGTTTTCTTTCAAATACATATAAGTTCTTTAAAAATTTCATTTTTATTGAAAAACTTTCGTAAACTCATATTTTTTGTATACTAAAGGTATTTTAGTAAATTACCTTATCTGTGTCTTATAATTAAATAATAGTAGGTAGATTGTCCTTCATAGTTCATGCCCTAACAGGAACTTACATATCTCTTTATCCAAGTCTGCTTAAGGGTCTAACGTATTCCTTAACTGTACCCATTTAATCCCAGTGTAGGGTCTAGTTTAATATGAAGGGACCGCTATCGTATGAGGTGCTATGCCCATTTACCCGATAAGGAAGGTCACTAAGACAAGTTTAAGAGCACAATTATTTTGTAATTTCATATTAGCTTTTTTAATTTTACTTACTTTAAAATTAAACAGAAAAGAGTAAAATAATGTAGGGTGACAATGATAATGTTCCCAAGAAGAATACGGAAAAAAATACATAGATTTAATAAGATATTCTTCAGTTTTGATTTAAAATAAAAATACCAAAAAAATACTAGCTTTTTTAACAATTTAAAAATTTCTTTTCACTGTTTTTCTTTTCCATAATTCCCGTTTAAAACATTGTAACTTAAATTGCGAATATTAAAAATGTTGGATCACTTTTCACTTATTTTTGATAAAATAAGCCCCAAATCCTCACTTAACAGCTTTAATAGCCGAAAATAATCGAAAAATACCAAACATTTCCCTTCATAATTTATAGCCGCGCTTCGGACGAGATGCAAAAAAATCCTCGATAAATTTTGCAAGTCACCTTTAACTCGTTTGTCAAATACTGACCAACTAAATTAACTTTGCACCCGACTTAGTCTTTAAGGGTTTGTGTTAAGAATGTTTTTTGAGTGAGTTTTTTGTTATTGACATTGTAAAATACAGCTTTATGTCACTGCGGCCTGAAAATACGACGCTGGCGCGAAAATGTTGCGTACATTGTAATGTATGGACGTGGACATAAGGTGAGTAGTGGTTTTGACAGCTATTTCCAAGTTTTTTATAACGTTTTAATCCTCGAAACGGAGATAAATGTTTTTTTTTAAATAGTGAATTCAGTCCAAAAATTAAATTCATAATTCAAATTCTTTATTTGTTTTAATAGGTGATAGTATACATTTTTTATTGAGTACCTACCAGTTACATTTTACTAGAATAGCATGCAAAATATTTAAAATTGTAAAACAAGACAAACAAAATTAAGACAATAAGAAGAACATTTACCAATGTATATTCTCGGTCTAATGATTGGTCCTTACAACCAAAAATCCTAAGTCACACTTTTCAAAAGCAATAGGCTAGCAACCAGTCACTATCCACAAATAAGCAACCACAAATAAGCCCACCATCCAGCAGACGTAGCCTCTGAGTGTCACGGCTCTTGGCTCTGTCTACCCCGTTAAGGATTAAGACATGTTACTGCATTAAAAAGGTGCGTCTGTTCGATTCCAGGAAGCTTCATACTTGATAACAACTACGAGAAACACGTTTATATAACCTTTACTTCACTTCTTCGCCACTTCTTCTCAATTTGCGCTTTGGAAGTGGTGGTAAAATTATTTTTAAGTTAATTATTGACATCAATCATTGCGGAAACCAATGAAATTGAACAAATTAACGATTTAAAAGTGCTAGATTTTAATTTATTGAATAAAAATATCTTCAACTTGACTTTATTGTGCCGAGAAAGGATTCAATTACCTACCTGATTTTAATAATTTTGTAAAAAACAACTTCATTTGACATTCAACCACGAATCAGTAAGAGCTATAAATTGGATAGTCATTAATATGCAAGCGAATATTGCTAAGAATTCATTATCATGAATAACATTGAACGAAATCAAAGTCATTCGGTGATTACCGAGGACTCTCAGTTTAAGATTCGATTGATGTTTATTACGAATTTTCAAAGAACATTGGAGTATTTTCAGTTTTTAATAAAATATTGGAGTGTAATTGGAGAGTTTTATGAAGTTCAAGTATTTCAGAGAATTCAGATCAGATTCGTTATACATTTAATATTTATTGAGCGAATACTAAGTTACATCTAAGTTATAAATTGGTCAGTTTTTAGGAGAAGCTTTTTTTTTGGTATGAGCTTGAGCTGGTAAGCAAGTATTAAGCCCACCTTATGGGAAGTGGTTACCGTAGCCCAAGAACACCTGCATCACCGGACGCCACCCGCATTTATGATCATAATTAAATATCTTCACTTTAAAGAACGCCATATTGAATTCCAAAGAAAATTTTGATACTCTACAAAAATATGACATTCCTTGGAATATGCGCGTGAAAATCCCTTTCGAAGCGCAACGTGACATTTTTGGACTCAAAGATGTAGGATGGATGATAAAAGACAAGGAACCTGTCAGTGGTGAGAATTGAGATGTTACCTAATTGATTTAAATTCGCTCTTACCATAGCATTGATATGTATTCAGAGTAAATTAAAATGCAACGAATTGTATCTTTTGAAATGACGATGCTAATGTAGTCAATAGTTGAAACACTCGTTTTATTATCATCATTTTAATAATCTATCAAACTTATACATCAAGTAAAGGAAAATACACTAGGCTAGTTGTTCATTACAACGCACATATAATAATCATATCGCCAAGTTGGTAATTTTTTTCGTCTTTCCTTAAAATTATCATAAAATAATTAAAAAAAGAAATTTTCTTTTCTTGTAATAATATTTATTTTTTTTTAATTTCTGAATTTGGCGCACGCCACTACCAATTTACATCACTTCTCCTCTCTCGGGTCTACTGAGAGAGATTTCTTTAGAAATAAGTAACACCTTTGTACTATTTTTAATAAAATTAATTCGTTCTAGGTAAAATTACAAAAAAATATATTATTAGAGAAAATGTATGCACTAATTACTATATACCTCGAGACTAGTGTATATTTAGCTGTTGATCAAGCTGTCGACAATATAAATTAAAACTAAGTCTTTATTATGAAGCTTCCAAAGAACCTTTTTTCGTCAGCATTTAATACAAGTGACTTTATCAAGCTACAGTTTTCCAACATTTCGGGAATACCACTACTTAGAAGAGTCCTGTCAAAACTATCGATATCTACATTCCTTAGTGCGATAGTATCGATAAAACTATCGTTATCCTATGCGGTGATTAATTGTCAAGGCATTTTCGGGCAATTATCGCAAAAGGTAAACTAAGGTTACTAAGGTATACAAATATCGCGATATCTATGCAGAATTAGATTTACATACAAATTACATTTCATAAAGTGATTAATTAATAGTTGTTAAAAATACCTTTTAAACAATCCTATTACCGTCACATGACATAACGTTATTACACAAAATATTAAAACACCTGAAATACATTGACGTAATTATATTTTGAGTTGCTATAACAGAACTGTCATTCCGTTGACGTCATACAAATGAAGCGATGGTGACTTGCATATACCAATGATGGATTTTTAAATGCTAGCGACACTGTGGGGGTAATTTATGGTTGAAAATGTGGAGCATTCGCACTCCACGAGAAATTCCGGCGGAACAAAATTCGGTAATGGAAAAATTGTTGGCGTCATGGTATGCGCAAAGTAACTTGTGTAATGTATCTTATAATTTCCAGTTAATTGTTTCCGTACTAAATACTTTAGAACTACTTATGCTTTGAAACGCAGTGAAATGTAAGGATTTTGAATATTGAGCCAACCGCATTCTTACACATAATATGGTTAGATCTGTACTATACTAAATAATTAATTAAAATAATACAGATTACTCACGTCAATTTTTGTCGGTATCGCCGACGACCGTTTTGACCTAATCAGAAGGCCATCTTCAGGGCGAGTACGAGGAACGTCGCGACGCGGCGGTTCCTTGTGCTATACTATATAATATTTAAAACGGGGAAAGTGTATTTTTTTTTAAGTAAGAGGGAGGCAAACGAGAAGGCGAGTCACGTGATGTGAAGTGATCACCGCCGCCCATAGACAACTGCAACACCCACGTGGTCACGGAAGCGTTGCTGGCCTTTAAAAAGTATCCGCCCTCCCCAAACGGGGAGGGCCGGGAAGCGTAGCTGCGGGCAGATGCTAGTACTTAATATTAACCACAAGCCACAATATTTATTTTTTTACGAACAAAATTACAATGTTGTGTAATTACAACTAAACTAGCTAAACTTAATGTTGAATGACGAGAGGCGCTCAAACATACATACACACTTAGTTACACTCACTTTGGTAAACCAATTGGCTTCTTCTAAGGATGTTATCACCTTAAATATGACAATATCCACAGCATTATAATAAAAATCATTTCAGAGAGCTGGGACGTTTAAATTAGCTCCGGGTCGCCTTTGTCAATGTCACGAGCCATTACTCAGTACTCAGCCGGTGCACTCTTGGTAGAATTTCTTACGTTAAATTCCAGCGCTTTGTTTTCACATCAATACTGGAATTCTAGAACCAAAATTCCAGCTTCTTTGGCTATACCTCTAGAAAAAATATTTTTTATAAATTAGGTATCGATTACGTATAATAAAACCATAACTGGTATTTGACTGTTTATGAAAAACATTACATATATGTAAAACAATATGAGTGGCCTTTATGGGCCTAATAGAAGCCAAGGCGATTTTTTTTGTGTCTATCTGTGTGTGCATCACGCTATAACTACTGGATATTAATCTATTGCGATTTTCATAGTTGTATCGTAGAAGATATGCCTTGAAATATTGCATAGATTTTTAGCGACACTCTTATTTATAAGTCAAGATATACATATGTAGATAGTATAGGAATTTACGGGTAGATAAAGTCACGGGCATAAGCTATTTGAAAATAAATTAGGTTTCTTTTAGAGTACTATGATAAGAAAAATCTTAGAAGTTAATGTCTTTTCGGTTTTCGAGCGTCTGAAGTTTTTCAAGTTATCTGAAATATCTGACAAAATTAATGACTACCATACTATACAAAAAATACACGCAGATAGGTATTAAGTACTGAAATATTCTTGCCTGTGGTTCTTTTTTTTATTAGAGACTGACGTTAATTGCTGCTGATGGGAAACAGTGATGAGATCTAAGGTGGTACACGCAAGCTCAAAAGATGTCTATTAATTCTTGCCTTATATATATACATTTATGTAGTATTATATATTGTAGCAATTTTGATCCTGGATTGTAATAACTTTATTACTTATACGATCTCCGTGGTGTAACGGTT
>JADGIL010000241.1:1044-12035 GCA_020352625.1 Cactoblastis cactorum
TGTTTTACTTAGAAACGCATTAATGCTTGTTACAGTGTGGCTCGGAGGATGTTAAGCGGCACAGGTGGTTCAAACATATAGACTGGGCAGACGTCTTCATGAAAAAATTGCAGGTATTTACTATATACATATATAGTTATTTATTTAATTATTACATTACTTCTACAATATTAATAAGCCTATTAAATTACTCATTGAGTAAATTTTAAAGTTCGTGTTTGACAAAACCTAATTTTTTTTGTGTTTTGGCAAATAAGAACTATGGATATATACTTACTGTTTTAGGTAGATACTAATCAAAAACTTTGAGCGAATTTATTGACTGGATCGGAACAGTAACTCGAAAAGAATTCTATTTTGTTTATTTGCATTGATTTGTTATATATAGTACGTCAATTGAGAATAGAAAACACATGTTTACGATGTTGAAACACTCACGTAGATAATTAACATATTTATTTTTTCTTCATTTAAGAAAGACCAGTAGGTATTCGATTTTTAAATAGATCTTGATTACTTACGACCTCATAATATTTTATTTAAGCTTCTATGTTCAGCATAATATCTTAACATAACTTATTAGCATAAGTAAAAACACGACTTTCTTCTTTTGCAGCCGCCGATAATACCAGCAGTATCCTACGAAGGTGATACATCAAACTTTGACGAATATCCGGAGACGGACTGGAAAGCGGTGCGTTCCCTGGATCCCGACGAGCTCAAACTCTTCGCCAACTTCTGATGGGCCCCATCAACCCTCTAGGAATATAATTAGACACTCTATTATTAAGCCAGAACACATGAGATCAATGCGCCACACGGAACATTGTTTATCTGCAATGTCGTCACTAGTCTATGACCTAAAAATACCATGTACGTCATTGATACTCGTTACCGTCTCCTCCAGTATGGCTTCTGACAGCTCTTAATTGTTTCCACTATTTTAGGAGCGCTGTTCAAGCGAGTCATCCCCGTCGTGTGTATTGGCGTCTGTAAATATATTAGAATATTTAGTACGATTGGAAGAGTGTATGTTATCGAAATGAATGTGATTGACCGTCCGATACTAAATATAAATAATATTAAAACTTTTTATAATAGATTACCTAAAAATGCAAAAGAATTGTCTGTTGTAAATCTACTTTTTTTTTTGACTGCTGATATTTGGCACAAAACAAACTGGCGTCATGGACAAAAATATCCAGATTGAAAAATTTACTGAATTTTGAACATTGGCCTTGCTTAATTACGTTATAAATGTAGAAACTAATAAATTACGTATAAATAAGTACCCAGGTTTCAATTGAGTTGCTCTATCGAATTTAGCAAGTGGTCACCGTGACCAGGGTCTTCTGTCGTCACTCAACCGGACTCTCGGAAATAATAAAAAGTTTGTTATCTCTGTCTTAATTCCATGATAATATTGACACTGAGTGAAAAAAAGATTATCGAATATTTACGAAATTAGTGATACGCATTTAATTAATTATTATTCGTTTGAGCTTTTGGAAAACAGTAAAATAAGTATGCATGTAGATTTACGTCATCAACAAGAATAAATTTAAATCACTTAATAGAGGAAAATATTCTCATACAAAATTACTATTTAAACTGTTGTTCAAAATGAAAGTTTCTTGCTTTCAGTGCGTGAGTGTCTAAGTTTATTTATTCGTCAGATACTAAATCCACTATGTGATTCATATGTGCGAAAACATATATGAATCGGATAGTGAAAGCAATAAATTAGACATGGCGACCTAAAATTGCATTGGAAGGACTGAAAATGCGTTTTTGGAGTTAATTTTACGTATTATTTGCCATTCATATATATATTTTATGTATATAACTAGCTTTTGCTCGCGGCTTTGCTCGCGTAAATGTTAGGGGTGTGAGAGAAAATAAAAAGATAAAATGTCACTCAACAACCTTACCTCCCATAAAAAATGACACTAATTCGATGCTTCGTTTTGACGTGAAAGACGGACGAACACACACACTTTCATTTATAATATAGATTTTTAATTGGATTTAATTGCTTCAAATAAAATCTTGGTCAATATGATAGTTGTTAAGTTATTGGTGTAATCATAATCACGCAACATAATTCCAAGGCTTTATAGTGCAAAGTTTAGTTTATAAGAGTTTTAGTTGTAATCAGATCATCACTTTTGTAATTTATGTTTTAATACAATTTTAGCTTACATTTATAAACTAACTGTGACTAGATGAAATCTGTTCTTTCAAAAAAATATTTTCTTTCATTGTCAAAAAAAATCTACTTAGAAATTCTAATCACTTTCACATATATTGTCATATCGTCTATAAATCTAGTATGTACCTATTGGTTTACGTATATTTATACTTATTTGTCTAGTGATTATATGTATATAGTAGTTTATTGTGTTAATTGCACTTCTGAATTTAAATCTCCTAATAAAATAGTAAAAGATGGTACACAAATAGTTTGGTAAAAAAGACGTGTTTTTTAATTGACATATTTGCACCAAATTCAAAATTCATAATGTCTTTATTGTGGTACACAGGTAAAAAAGATGTTACATAACCACCTTATATACTTACATATTTAGCCTGTTCCTATGATCCAACGTTATGGTGTATACTGTTTGGATTATTATTAAAGTTGCGCAGGCGCATTTGTTTCTATTAATGTTCTTAATTCATAGGAAAAAAACCTGTTCTATACCAGTGCATTTATGATCCAATTAACTTCAAATTTTGATTTTTAATGGCCTATTAAATAAGTAAAATATTGTACAAGTAATATACTTGGATATAACTGTTATACCACAGATATGAGATTGTTGATTTTTTTTATGAGTTAAATTCAGTGAATACTGCAATTGTACAAGTCGGATACCAATCCTAACATAAATACCACTAATATACCGTATAATTTTATTCCAATTTTAAATGCTTTATATTTTTTTAAAGCAATATTATTTTATATCATTGAATGGCCATATATTTTTGTATTCTGTGATCGTTCGGGTTCGTTTTGGCAAAGATTTAGAATTGTACATACTTCACCTAGAATATCTTGTGTCATATGCACGGTTGTTATTTGATTTTTATTTATAACAGGGTTGTAAATGGTAATTTAATAGGTAATTAATTTGTAAATACACGAAAATAAATGTGTTGTTTAAAATACTACGTATTTGATTTAAAAAGTATTTTATTGCATCATAAGTCTGTCGTCGTGTTACGCATATTATCTACTGATAAAAAAATATATATATATATTGTATATTTCAAATATATTAAAAAAATGACCCTTTTTATTAGTCACTTACATTAGAGTCTGATCGAACTATTATATATACATATAATCTATACGTATAATAAAATTGTAACCGAGCTTTGTCTGTACTTGGAAGATATTAAAGGGAAAACATTTTTAGAACCTATAGAAGCCAAAACGATCTTTTTAGAATTTTTGTCTGTCTGTATGTTTGTACGCGCTTCATGCAAAAACTACTGAATGGATTTTGATTTGGTTTTCACAGTTGTATCGTAAAAAGATTAATTAAAAATATAGCGTTTATTTTATCTTGATACGTCGCTTACAACCCAAAATATTGACATAGGCTAGTTATTAATATAATTGTATGTTTTAGTTTTCAATACAGGTATATGTCAGGTAAGTTTCATGTTGCAGAATGAAAGGCGCTTATTTCTTTTTTATTTATCTATCTAATTTTTTGCATGCTCAAATATTTCATTCTAAATTTCACTCAAGTCAGTAAAATACAAACAAAAACAAATCTTTTTTATTTATATTATTAGATTTCAAAGTCCAATCCTGTCTGTTGCGAGCTCGTGATATAAACAATCCGTATGAGAACCATATGCTCCTATCTGAAAGATTACAAAATGCTTAGTGAAATGGACTGAAAACAGTTGAATTACTATGAAAATTATGCAACATTTTATCTAGAAGGTAACAATAAAATTGCTAAATTAGATATATTTATTCACTGGCATACAGATTGTAAAAGATAAAGTTTATTAAACATTTCATTGATTTTAAGTTTTATGGTTTTAGACGCGTAAGTGCAAAAAAATTTCTTGTTTGAATAGTAAAATAGAATTATTTTCGTATTTATGAAGTGTCAAAGTAACAAAAGGTGATAATACATATAGAGATATCGATTTAATACCACTAGAGATAATGTAAGGTGAGTCGCTTCGAAACAGCGCATATAAGTAAACGTTATTCTTATAATAAGAAGTGTTAGGTTTTCTTCATCATGCAAGTTCGTCCTCTACCTCCTGACTTGGATGAAAAAGCTAGGGTTGAATTAAATGAAGNNGAGGTTGGAAAGTGACATTCAGCATTTGAAAGAATGGCTGGCCAAGCAACCACATCTAAAAGGTCGTACAGGTGAGATTTATTTAGAGTACGTTGGCACAACATTGAAAATTTTATCTGATATAAAAAATTGGAAAATGGGGGAAAACTTAAATGAACTAGTTAAAGAGGAAAACTATCTTTCTAATTACTCAAAAATGTCTCCACCCTTTAAATAATGTCAGTCTGCTTATTAAGAACGATATTTAGATGAGTATTCAAATAAAGTATCCAATACGAATTTAACTGAATTCCAAGTTTAAATTTCAAAAAAATTAACCTGATGATTACATGGTTTCATTTCAAATGTATAGATACTAGGATAATTTGTTTATCCAAAAATATTAGAATGCTGACAAAAATATTGCAGACGATCAATGGCTGGTGGCCTTCCTCCGAGGATGCAAATTTAGTCTGGAGCGCACCAAAGAGAAGCTGGATTTGTTTTATGCTGTACAAAGTACAGCTCCTAACATGTTCAGTATTAACCACAAACATCCTAAATTCTACGAGATTCTAGAGCTAGGGTATGTCGTTATATTTATTATTATTGTTATATAGTGCTATTTTAATTTGGATGCGTTTCTGACCGCACAGTCATACGAATAGAGATTTTGGGCAGAAGAGGGGGAAATTGTAAATTAGCAGGACATAACAGTAGGCAAAAAATCCTATATGGGCATTTTTTTTAATTTCTAGAATTGTGTGTAAAATTGAATTTTGTTTTGTTGTCTGAATTAAATTATATTTAATCCACAAAATTATCTACTTTTTACAGTTCCTTTATACTGATTCCAAGCAGTGGAGATGTAACAAACCCGAAGATATCTCTTATTCGACCCGGCTCGTACGATCCTGATAAATACTCTATTTCTGAGATTATATCCGTCGCATTTCATTTACAAAAGGTAATATGTACTTGATTTACAGCAAATACTTAACTTAGATTACAGAGCCAACACTTTTGTAAATATTCTTAAGTACCTATTAGATAGAGGTACCTACGTTATCATTATAATTAACTTGTCTGTGTTTCTGTAGGACATTCAACTTATATCGTCCTAAGTTAACGTAATCAAACACAATGGATTGATTAATGTATTGATATGAAAATGTATATTTTCATAAAACTTTCATAACATATATATTTCTTTCAAAACATATGTTTTAATAATTACTAATTTCGTTTAGATCGTAATGTGGGAGGATGACCAGGCAGTCGTCTCAGGAATCCGAACTATTCTAGACCTAGAAAATGTAACTATGGCACATTTCCTGCAAATGACGCCGATGGTGATGAAGCAAATGGTTGTTTCTTCTCAAGTAAGTGAATTTAAAAACCATTTTAAAAAGTGGATACATTAATAGTTCTCACGTGAATTAATTTCAATATTTACTTAATCAAAGTATATATGTATCATATTATTCATATGCATTGCAGCAAGTTCAATACATGGATTTCTCCTATATGGATTTTTGAAAAGTTCTAATTGAAAAAAAAAAAGCTCTACGTAATCCAATCGCCTGTTGTCCACGCCTTAACAAGTCAAGACATTGGATTAACTGATTATACATTTAAATTGATTATTTAAGCTTATCAATTACATAACAAATGACAAATTTTTCGACCTAGATATCTATTATTAATTTCTATCGATATTTTTGTTATAGGACGCATCTCCCTTCAGAATGAAGGGAACCCATTATTTGAATACTCCCCCTGGTTTTGAAGTTGTATTCAATGCCATAAAAGCATTACTTAGTGAAAAAAATAGAAGCAGGGTAAGATACAGTTGTAATCATCACTCCATTTGTAGCTCAATATTATATACACTTATTACTAGCAAAAATGAATATATTTATTTAATATTTGGAAGTCTAACAACATAATAGATTTGCACGTGTAAATTTACGTCTCTGAAGAAAATGCTGCAATGAAGTTTGTTCCACCACTTCTTCTATATTAGCGCTTTGTAAGTGGTGGTAAAATTATTTTTAAGTTAATTAGTGACGTCAATATTGCTTAAACAAATTGACGATTCAAACGTGTTCACCATTACATTTTCCCGAAAAATGTGATCGTGTCTCTATAAAGTTAACTTCTTAAGGTACTGGTTGTAGGATAGTGGAGCTTAAATAGAAAATCACAATATTTTATTAGAAGTCTGATTGTAATCGTTTTAATATATGTATATGTATGTATTCTAGTGATATAGAAATTTAATAAGTATATATAAAATGTGATCAAATGTTTAAAATAATTTTATTTTTATTGTAGCTGTACGTGCACAACAAGAATTACGAAGAGATGTTTAAGGTTATACCAAAGGACCTGCTACCAGCAGAATATGGAGGAAACGCAGGCACCATTAAGGATATTACGAGTAAATTTTTATTTTATGTTTATCTCCATAAAATGAGTGATGTTTGAGTTTAAATATTAAAAATCTTCAGACTTTAGTCAAAATTTGAATCACGGAAATTGAAACATCGGGAAAATTTTCAGATTATTGGAAAAAGAAAGTTCAAGAATACAGTGCTTTCCTCGATGAAGATCTGCAGCACGGATCAGATGAATCCAAACGGCCGGGGAAGCCCAAGACTACTGAATCCATGTTCGGGGCCGAGGGATCTTTCAGAAAACTAGAATTTGACTAGTTAGAGTAACTTTTAGTGCAAATAGTTCAATACTAATTTTTTGTATACAATAATGGTTTTCAATTGAAAAAAAATCTATAACTCAATTCTCGAACTTACTTTGTGGCAGCAAAATCGCAATTGTATGGATATTAATATCTGGTACCTATATTAGTATAACCACCGTATTTCAATCTGTATGACAGTAAAAGCAAGAGAGAAAGAAAAGGAAAAATAATTATTTATTTCCGCCATAAAATCACAGTACAATAATTGTTCGAGGGGGTGGACTGGAGCCTAAGCTAGGAAAAAAATGTTTCTTTTATAAAAATATATGTGTGTAGTAATTAACGAGATCCAGTGCCAATAATTTGCAAAACTTTTGATGAGCTATATAACGGCTATAAGTTTAATGTTGTGTTCTTAGTATCGCAAATAAATACCAAAATTTTACCAATTAATGTTAAAAATGGCTAGGGACCATGAACATCCATTATATTTCGCTATATTATTACTTAAATAAAATTATAAATTGAAAGATATCATTATGATTTCACTCAGTCACCTATCAGAAAATTGATAATTTTTGTAATAAGTAACTTTGGATTAACAGATAGCTAATCGAAGATAGATAACAAGTATAAAGAGTTATATGAACGTGATTGTAATTCCGAAATAGTAGACGGGTAAGTACGTGTAGTAAGGAAAATGTCTATACGTCCTCTTAATCCTGAGTTAGCGGAAAAGGCACGAGTTGAGTTAAATGAAGATCCGAAGAAAATTAAAGATGATATACAGCATCTTAGAGATTGGTTGGCTAAACAACCCCATATAAAAGCACGATCAGGTAATTAAAAATGTATTATTTAAAATACCTCATCATTAAATTTATTTTAAATTATTTAGGAAATTCTGTTTGTCAACTTATTTCATAATGAAATGTAAAAAAGAGAATATATAAGTACATATTTCTAGAAAGATCTAATACTGAATTTTTTTATATACATATAATCTTGAAATTTATAATAATTAAAAAATCTAGAGAAAAAATCTGGTTTTCGTTTTAATCATCTGAAATATAATCAAGATAAGGTGTGTGATATAAGTGGTATCACTATTATTGTTATTTTTGAGCAGTTTTGTGCAAAGTTAAACCAAGTGGATTAATTTGGTTAGTTAATATATTAAATGAATTTGGAGGCACCATTACTTAATGTTTCTGGAGACAAAAAATTGAAATTTTGTAGTGAACTACAAAACAGTATTTTTACGTTCATGATCTCTCCTAAATTTTGAAGAATGTATTAGATTATAGTTCTTCTATCTAAAACAAATAGATTTTTTTTTATATACACGAGACAAATAAAGGCAATTTAAATTATATTTTATGCCATAAATTATTTTCAGATGACCAATCATTGCTTATCTTTCTCCGAGGTTGTAAATTTAGCTTGGAGCGAGCGAAACAAAAAATTGATCTGTACTACACCTTCCGCACTGCTGCTCCCGAATTCTTTACAATTAAACATACCCATCCTAAATTCTTAGAGATTTTGAACTTAGGGTATGTAATACTTCTTTATTAATTTTATTAAATTACCTCTCATCAAAATTTAAGAACTAGTAAATTACGCCAATTCGAGATGCTAAAGAAGCACAAGAATAACTATTTGATTTTCTTTCTGAAGCTATTTTTATAATACTTTTTATTGTACAGATGCCATTTTCATCACTTGGTAGAGAATAATGTTTATGGAAGAAGTTACTAATAGAATTGCTTTGTTTGACGCGGCTTTAAAAATAGGTTAGATTTTCAAATAAAGTTTTGATTTGAATAAGAAAGTATTCTAATATGTCCCTTTTATATGTAAGTTATAATTTAAGTGACTATTATTAGTAACATTTTCATAATTAAATAGTTAATCTTTGACTATTTTTAGGGTTATGTTGGTATTACCTAAAACTTGGGCTCCCGCTGCTCCAGTGGTCAACATCGTCAGGACTGGGGTATACGACCCAAATAAGTACTCCATGTTGGATATGATGAACGTTTCTATAATTATACAGAAAGTATGCTGATTATTACATATTTTAAAGGATTTATTTTTATTAATAAAATTAGCAGCCCGCCCTGGCTTCGTACGGGCTTAATAAAAAATTAATAGCCTATATTAACCACAGAAATTCTAGGATTCTATTAGTGAAAGAATTTTTCAATTCGGTCCAATTGTTTCGGAGCCTTTTTAATTCAAACGAACAAAGCTTCCTCTTTTTAATATTATTATAGTTAGATTAAATTTTTTAAATGTTAGTGTTGCTACTCTTCCCGCGCAGATTGTAAAACTTACACTCTTCGATAAACGGGTATCAATAAAACAGGCGAAATATTTCAGAGATGATAAAATCCAATCTGTTAAAGATACATATTATTAAGTTATACGAAAAAAACTAATTGAAAAAAACACACAGATAAAGTTCTTGTAATGTGTTAATAATTACTATGTTCAATTTTTAATTATATTTATTCCCAAATATGAACTGTAAGTGTGACAGTTCCGGCCGTGGCGGCAACCTCGTCGTCTGTCTGAAATTGACATTCATATGTATGCGTTCCATTAGTACTAAACTCTACAGTTCTATTTAGTAATGTGCTTTTATTAATTTCAGATAGTACTTCATGAGAATGATAACGCGTCTGTCGCCGGTGTCCAGGGTGTAATGGACATGGAAGGCACTACTATGGCGCATTTCTTGCAAATGACTCCGGCGATGATGAAAAAGATGGCTGTTTTCTCACAGGTACTTACACCTTTATTGTTATTTCAAATGACAAAGAGTTTCTTCAATTTATTATTTTGTATTTTTTGGTTTCAATTTTTATATTCTAGTCTACCGTTAACTAAATCGGTTCCTATAAGTAACTTTCGGGAATAAATATATACGCATATTGAGGTAGCCGCAAAGTAAGTTTAAGATTTGGATTGATATATGTATTTATAATAAATACATACATCACATTGGTATACATCTAAGACCCAGACCAATCAGAGAAATATAATTTTATTCTTGATCTGGCGGGAATCGAACCCGGGACTAAGTAGTGGACAGGCATATTAAAATAACTAATTTAGCTAAAGGACATTGAAATGAAACAAATTTAACGGATTTTATCGCGGTTTAATCACTAGCACTACACACAAAGGAATTTTATACTGTTTTAAGTTGTCTTCCGTGAAGATGGATGCTGAAAAGTATCCGTTAAAATCCGTTAAATTTGTTTCATTTCAATGTCTAATATTCGCGTAAACTTAAGAAATAATTAAATCGTTATAAATAAAAAAAACTTGTTCACTTTAAATATACTGAACGATATATAAAAACCGGTAGATTCCATTCCTACGCCGCACATTCAGCTTTTAAAGGATATATTTTTCACAAACTATTAAGAGGTTAACAAAAGTACGACGCACCAAAAAATACACTAGCTTTGTAAAAATATTTCAGTGGATTTATTTAGAGTTTATTTAAATATTTAAAGCCGATGCAAAAAGGGGTGTTAGAAGTTTGACGTCGATGGTGTATATGAATACCTATATAACTCTATGTTTGTGTGTCACTCAAATAGATAAACCCTTTTTGATGCATTTTTTTTTATTTGAATGCCGGATTCCTTGCAATTGTTCTTAGTTATGTTTGGTACAAAATCAGTCCAGTATTTTGAAAAATATAAGCTCTTCGCCAAAATGATGTAACGCATTTTCTAGAGAATTTGTTGTGTCGGGGATTTTAATAGAAAATAGATATAAATGTACCTAGTTTTTAGCTTAAACTTTGTCAACTACTTGTTCAGGTTTTGCTGAAATAATTCTGTCAATCTCACGCACGTCTTTCTTCTCACGGGGTAGGCAGAGCCAAGAGTCGTGAGATTCGAAGGCCGCGCTTAGCTGTAAACAGATCGCCTGTGCTCGTAGTGAATGTAGAA
>JADGIL010000245.1:632-12980 GCA_020352625.1 Cactoblastis cactorum
TCCAGTCGAACGGTGGTTAACCTTCTTACATTTTATATTTATTTTTCTCAATAATAAAAAGTACAAGTTCGTATTCAAAGCAATTTTGAATTTTATGCAAATTTGTCGGAAGCCTCGAAAATTGCACATAACGCCCCGCTGAGAATCTTCGGTGCCAATTTATAGGCAGTCAGTATAAAATGGTTTAAACAATTTAATTCCATTTATTTTGCTCGAATGAAGTCGTCAATAAATTACACGTGTTATGGAAATTAAAACACCTTAAGCTTGATAAGAAATGTTTTTCAATTCGAATTTGTATGTATACATATTAATAACTGACCAATAACATGTTAGATCCGGAAGATTTGCTGTAAGTTTAATTATCAGGGGCAAATCAAAGAAAAACTTAAAATTTGGAGTATGATTTTGAATAGAATATATCTAGATTTAAATATATTCTATTTCAAACATCAAATTTCTAAATTCAAATTCTCCAAACACTTTTCAATCACAGTAAAGTACAATATTCAAATGACAGATAAAACTGAACGTCTTCCGGCATTCGTCAAACGGAGCCGAACGGTCAGCAGTTGCGCAACGCCACCCAACAAGTTTGCAGGCAACTATGCTGAAACAATTGAGCGATTTGTCAACTCCTGCTTAAGGCCACACTCCACCAAAATGAGCAGAGCGGAGATTTATCGAGTTATTTTGATTAACCAATGTAATTGAAAAATATTTGATTAATCACGAAGCTATGTTGGTTATTAATAATTAACCTAAACTTGATATATATTTGCCCCTCATAACTGTGGGGAAGTCTCTTGATGAAGCTCTTACATCTGGTCAATGGACGGCTTGTAGGTCTTCAGTTTGTCTTTTTATTAGAGACTTAAATGCGTTTGGGTCAGTCCCGTCTGATGAGAAGCAGTGATAAATTCTAAGAAGATACACGCAAAATCAAATAATACCTATACCATTTTGCCTGAAAAATCCCCATTAATTGTTTAAACATTCAGCACCCATTTGCGGCAATGGATGGTAATTATTTAATAAATATAGAGTATTTATTTTAAAAAGTCTTGGAACCACATCTTGGATAAAATTACATCATGGTTTATATATACATCGTTACTTGAATACTCGTTATTTAATACGAAGCATAAAATGAACCACTGCCTCATCTATTTGCTTATTAGTACCGTTCAAATACGCAAGGACTTGGGGTTAACGCTGTCACTGAAATAATTTCTTCTCTAAGATTTTTGGATATAATACCCGTGCAAGTATCGAGGTAGTGCCATATAAAAATAGGTTATGTGACGACAGGGTAGTGACGTGTTCGCAAGCGTGGGTAGCGGGGAGAGCAAGTCGCAGCCTTACGCAAGATATATCTACGAGCGACGGACACAATGGACGAGGCATGCCCGCCGAACAAGACTTTCGGATATTTATTGGATAGATTCTGTGTGGGATGGATTTGTTTCTATGGGTAACGAAACGTCTAACTTTCATTTAAAAACATAGATCACGCTATTCGATTTTATCGCGATTTACTGTATTTATATCCTTAAATATTTAATTTCATTTGTGGCGTATTTTCTCAATACTACTCTTGAATGAAATGCTTGCTGTTATTCTTCAATTCCAAAATATATTACTCCAAAAAAAAAAGAGATTCTTCTATGCATTTTTAAACGATTTGAGCTTTTAATAGGTAAAACAATATAAACAAATACAAAATATTGTTGTAGTTTACACAGGTAACTAAGAATTTAATGCCTATCTAAAATATTCGTGTTCTTTGATCATGACCTGATTTCTATCTCTGGAATTCAGGCCCCAATCCTGCAATAGATTGTGCATACTGCATACATTATCTCATCATGCCAATCTAACTGAACATTGGTATTATATCAAAGCCATAGAGTTTAAAATTATTCCTATCTTAATAAAAATCTTTGTATAGGTGAGTGAAATATTTTTTCCTAAGTAAAATGTAATTTAGTTTCTCTAAAAAGGCTTGGCATTACAAGTCATCAACCGTTATCAAACCAAAAACTGTTATTAAAAAAAGTTATGAGTGAAAAAAAAAATAAATTCCTTGATTATATTGAAAGTTATTATAACCTTCAGATATTGATTTCCTGACCCCGCTGAACCGTTCCGCTAAGCTGTCATTGGGTCGCTCTCAGTACTCAGGTCTCGAATGCCCGTGGTGCGAACTATTTGTACCGTTCAAGCCCCGAGTAAGGTTACACGCGTGCTATTCCATACCAGACAAATGATACTTCGTTTGTGGGATGCCGCCTCGTATCATTTTCTTCGAGGAAATATCTTTACTTAGTTACAGAGTCATTGTTCATAGATACTAAGTTTAATGACAAGGTCATTAATTTACCGCTGCTAATACCAAAATTTATAAGAGAAATGCTGGCTAAACTGTAGATAAAATTCATCCAATATTATGATGAAAACAGATAAGGGACAACAGAAATAAATCATTATCATCAAAATTTCAAATATCTACCTATCATAGTTCATGAGATACAACCTGGTCGCAGGCGGATAGGTAGGTATACGGACAACGGAATTAAGTAATAGAGTCGCATTCTACATGATTTTAATGTTGAAATTGACCGCTGGAATTCACTGCAACTTGACTTTGATAGACCAGTAAATAAAAACAATTATAAAGGTGTATTTTTCATCAAAAATATATTTAATTAATCACAGAAGCTGTTCCTAATGAAAGCTTCAATTTCGAAGAGAATAGCAATCCAGCAGAGCTACAGTATGTAAGAGCCTCCATAACGGTAACTGGAGGCTCGTTTCGCCCACTCTTGGTGTCATCTTGCCGCTGTCTATCCCATAGTAGTCTGCTAGGATTTACGATGCGTCCTCAGCTTTATTTGAAATAGAATTTACATCTTTACTAATAATAGGTATTATAAAATAGAAGGTTTTGTTTAGTTAAATGCGGTTAGCTCAAAAATCACTAGACTCAGTAGTTCCACTGATCTAATTTGAAAAATTCTTTATGTATTACATAGAATATATATCGAGGAAGGCAAATTTTTCCGTAATTCCCACGGGAACAAGAGCAGTGCAGGTGTAACCACGGGACAGTTGCTAGTTTGAAATAGAATTCATGTTTTCTATAATATTTATTGCGAATTCGGTTTTGAACCGTGAATGTGAGGTGTTTATATAGTGATGTGAGGTGTTTAAAAACAATCTTTTTTCGTTTTTTCCCTTTTTATCATAAGAGCATTGATCACATGGCTTTATAGAATTACCAAAATAGAGCAAAAACGCAGAGGTTTAGTGTCAAAAAGTAATTGGGTGCATATTTTCTCATGTGCTTTACTCATATGATGAAAATATGCACGTTCTCTCTCTCTCATGAAATGCTAGTTGCTCTTCGTTTTAAGTATGAAGTGTACTGTGATCATATAATATAGACGGTATTCAAAAGATTTAATTCTTGACCTAAAGAGGAGAATAATAATGTGAGGGTATGAGGACCAAAGGAAGAGAGAGTAGACCAAAATCAGGCTCCTATCTGTAGTCAGCCGGGAGAAAAAGAGCGAAAGAATCGCTTCGGCGCTATATAGGTTTATAGGGCTACATGGGTGGAGCTGTTAAGACATACACGTGAAAATAATGTGCCTATACTTGAATGAACAAATTTTAAACTGATTTAACTTCTTCTTTATAAGCTTCCCCAATTCGAAATATCTGACTTATAACGAAATTTTAGTTATGTTTTTAAATTATCTAGTTAGTTAAAATATTCAAATTAACATAACATGTAACTGGCTGTAAAATTATTCATCAACACATATTTTATATGTGATGTGAACCTAAGAAGTAGGTCAACGCGAATTTCTTGAAGTACTGTTAGACCCTTTTAAGTCAACGACAGTAGAATCTATCTGCTGAGTGACAGTTTGACTCACAGGCTGTCACAGGTCTTCAGTAGGCAGTCTACAGCTGATGTGACACATCCGTTAGGCATTCAGCCTCGCATCCCTATTTTCTGGCTAGATTTTATCTCACTCTCGTCCTATTTCTTGGACACGGTGAATGACGTATGTTGTGCATGTCGAGAATACAAATATACACTCTATTTGAATAATGGCAAGAAATATTATTCAAACAGCATGTTGCAGTATACCTATATTTCATGGATTAACCTTAGATATTTGTATCCATTTCAGACCCAATTACCTACAATGTCAAATTACTTATATAAAACCTTAATGTTTACACATAACTAAACATTTACAACATGTTTTTGGCTCCTTAAATATTTCCTTTCTTTTAAACAACTTTAATTTTGTTTTTGATTTTCTTTAGTTTTTTTTTCATAAATAATAAACAAGTTCGAAACTAAGCAATAATTTAAGTAAATTCAAAGAGCGTTCATCATCGATATCTAATAATTTTGTGACATGTTCAATACCATGTTCATAGTCTCAGTACCGCAAAATGTGGCGGTAAATAGGAGCGGTCCTCAACCGCAATATAGTCACAAATCACAACATTGAACGTTTAATTACCCTCAAGTCAAGAGTAAAGTATGACATGACTAGAAATACTACTTGATATCATACGTGAAGGTTCCTAAACCTTTACCAGCTACCCTTGTATCTTAAAAATGTAAAGAGGGATTTAAGTGTCTTCATAAAGTGGATTCTTTTTACAAATAATTGGCAGATACACTTTAAGTATTTTATTTTTTAGTAAATGACAAGATATTTAAAAATAAAAGTTAAAGATATTATCGACGTTTTTTATGTCAACAACAAGAAACGGCGATTGGTCAGACTAGTTTGTAAATAAGTTTCACGTTAGCTGACCCGATTAGAAAGCAGTTATCTGCGATCAAGATAAAGATACCTTGTCTACAAATTAAAAATGAAATAGAGAAAGGGTCTCTCGGACATGACTGCAAACAAGCAAGAGTGATAATAAACAAAACATTACACTTATGTTTAAATGATTCCACATTAAATGATTGCACAAGGTATCCTAGTTGGGACTCCTGACTCCCACTTAAGAATGTAATTGTTATAATCTGTGTCTTATTAATGACTATTTTTATACCTTTACCTACCTTACCTTTAGACATCATCTTTTGTACTTTTATGTTATTTTTTAGGTAGTAAATAAAGAATTTGTTTATTTATTTACATTATTCCAATGTTAAATCCCAAACCTAAAAATATGATTGTTTTTCTGAAAGGTGTGTGACCATAACAATATCAGGTTGTGTGTGCAAGGAATCTATGTCTGTACATGGGAGATATTAAGGGAAATACTTATGGAGGGAAACATCCAAGACTCGGGCCAATCAGGAAATGAAAAAAACCAGGAAAGGAAAAAATTGGCATTTTCCATCATGACCGGAATTCGAACCCAGGACATCTGGGTTGAGAGGCGAGGCCTATACTACCGCGCCAAAGAGGCTGTCAATCAGTATAGTTTATAAAACTGGCAAAAAGCACAGATTTTTAAAGTGTGGTTTGCACACAAAAATAATAAGTATATTATATGTAATATAATAAAGACAGAAAATTTATATATTTAATTTGGTGATATTGGCAAAAAACATAATTAGGGACAGAATTTGATGTCATATCAGGACAGGACAGGAAACATTTATGTAGGATATTTTACATAGCCAATAAAGTTTGATGGCAAATCGTAAAAGAACTGGATTGGTTGGGTACTAAGGGCATATACACGAAGAAATTTGGAGCGCTTGTCGATGGTGGTCTACGCATGTAGTCGGCGCAGGAAGTTTCTATACTTTTGTTGGAACTAGCGCCGATAAACGCAGGCAAATCGACGCCGGCATCCAGCTGTCTACGTGTGTACGCCCTAAGGTTGGCCTCTTAAACCGACATGAAGTTAGCAGATCATTGCGTGAGAGATTTGTGATGAGTAAAAGTACATTTTATTGAGTAGTTAATTTTATCAAAGGATAGGTCGCGTTAAACCTGTTTAATTACCGCAGCGATTTTTTATATGTAGCGGTTATGTCTATTTACGAAAGGTCTCAATTTAGATTATAGTTTTTATCTACAGTGACTCAACGACCTTGGTAATGTAATAGTTAACGTTCCTGGCAGCTACTCAGGAGGTCTCGGGTTAAATCCCCAGTCAGGTTATAATGGAAATTACCTTTGTCTGATTGGTCTGGGTCTTAGACACTTATCTATACTTATGTATCGATGAGTTAGTTCTCAAACTTATTTTGGGGGTTTTTTTATGTAAGAGGGAGTTAAACGAGCAGGCGGATCACGTGATGCCAAGTGATCACCAGCGCCCATAAACAACTGCAACACCCGCGGGGTCACAGAAGCGTTTCCGGCCTTTAAAAAGCCCTCACCCTCTCCAAATGGGGAGGGTGGGAAAGTTGGGTCTCCGGCTCTCCCGGACGGAGCATGGCGGCTGATAGTCACCATTCAGGCGTCGGTCTTCCATGAGAGTGTGGTACTGCCCCGGACAAGCCGCTCCATTCATGTTGCAGGCTAAAACAGCATGCAGCAGGCTTATACCACTACTATAATTCAGACTGTGTGATTTATCCCCTATATTATATAAATCTATCAGTTTTGAGACTAATCAGAATCTTATTCAGTTTCAAAATATAACTGATCATCAATTAAAGTCCACAGTGTTTTCTTTTTTTATTATTTATGTTTCCCTTCATTTTGGAAATAAAAACATTTAAATAAAATTCAACAACAACCCGAAAAGTTAACAGCTAAAATACCAACATAAAACAACATTACTATAATGATACCATAACAGCGTTTCTTAATGATCCATATTTTAGTATCCCCATTATACCGTTGTGGTTATAATAAAGAGCAATTTAAACAATTGAAACTCGTAAATAATTGCATTGTTTGTTACTCGGATGGACAGAAGTGTGTCGGCAGTAATAGCTTTCGTGATAGTGAGCCGGCCAGCGTGCGAAATTTTAGACATGTCTTAAGTTTAAGGTTTCTATAATCGATTTACATCTAAGTATAATATTTTTTTTATTTCAGTATTCTGAAGTGTTTTGTTTATTTGAACATGCATATGTCTGAACTAACAAATTAATATATGACTATTATTTACTTATATAGGAAAAACAAATCAAAAGGGTAATTGCGTGTACTTTCTGAAAAGGGAATAAAGTTAATAATATGTACTCTTGTAGATAAGTTAATAATATAAACTAATTCCCTTGTAGTATATTATATATACTGTTCTCAGTCTTAAGAGTTTAACTCGTATTGTACAAAACTAAGTGGAAATTAATATTTTTCAGTCTTGAATGTTTATTTATCTAATTTAATAAATAGTGTCGTTATATAAGTTCCCCATAATACAAATCTCAAACTTAGTTTGAGGCTAACTCTATTGACGACCTACTTATGTGGTGTAACGTTAACGTATCTGACCACTACTTAGAAGGTCCCGAGTTCGATACCCGGTCAGGTCATGAAAGAAAGTGACCTTTTTCTGATTGGCATGGGTCTTAAATGTTTATGTATATTTGTATTTATTATAAAATATTGTATCGTTGAGTTAGTATCCCATAACACAAGTCTCGAACTAACTTTGAGACTAACTCAATCTATGTGGATTGTCCCTACATAAAAAGGTATGATTTTTCCATAT
This sequence comes from Cactoblastis cactorum, assembly GCA_020352625.1. NCBI lineage: Eukaryota > Metazoa > Arthropoda > Insecta > Lepidoptera > Pyralidae > Cactoblastis > Cactoblastis cactorum. Next base: position 8,301 of record JADGIL010000245.1, read on the forward strand.
TAATTTTATTTAAAAAGATTAACAGCCACAGGAAAATCAATTCTAGAGTCAAATTCGAGTATTTTGGAGTAACAATTAAACTTTCCCTGTAATAATAAAGACCATGTACCGTTTAAATAAACTAGAGCGTCTTGGGCCACGATGACCTAGGTCACGCCATAGCAAATATGAAGCTTAAGATTAATAAGCTATTGCCGTTACGGGTCTAGCGAGCAAACCAGCATGAGGAATGTTTATTTAATGATGTAATGATAAATTTTATGAATTGCTTTCTATACACGACTTATCTTGTGCTTGAGATAAATTCATGATCGTAGGTAAGTCTATGTGAATCTGTCGTTTAGTGTTGATTAATAGGTATATCTTTTTTAAGGATTTCATAGAAATTTATATTTCTAATAACTGTTGTCTAAAGTATTCTCTTTAGAGGTTTTAAAAGCACTTTGTTTTCCAAAGGTGATTTATCCAGCTTTTAAATAAGTTTTATACTATAATTGTTCTAAGATTTATCTGGTAACTTTAACCTAACATTTTACTATCGACAAATTAAATGGCAGATAGTCAGTATTATTTTTAGTACATTACATTTTATCTCATTTGACTGCAAAACTGATAGTTAAATAATAAATACTATCTCAAAAGAAAATTACCCGCCTGGTTTGTAGTCAATGTAGTAAACAAGTCAGATATGTACATACATTAAGTAATATCACACACACCTTCCATCCATACTTCGAACTATACAATACCTATTGTACACCTACAAAACACACACATACAAACAATCACAAATGCGGGAGTAGGCACAGTAGCACATAAATAACAGACAAGAGTTTACTTTCTGTATTTTATTATGCTCTGTGCGACGCGCCATGCAGGCATAATGTAGCGATGCGCTTTTCGTGTTCGTGTAAATTTACTTTTATTGTAGCCTTATTTTTCATATCCATCCTAATATTGAGACGTTATATTGTACAAGTGTTATTTATTGCCTGCACACAAAGAAAGCCAAAAGGTGATATTGAATGTACCGTTTTATTTTAGGAATATGAAAAGAGAAACAGTAGAACAAAGGTACCTGAATGTGTTAGTCATCGTTTTTTTTTGCTTTTCTTTTTTTTTCTCTAAGTCTCTATTTCCAGTCATACTTGCCATGATATCATAATTTAAGTAGTCCATCCCTTTTTATCTTTCCCTATTTTAATTTTTTAAATAAAGAAAATAAGTTTTTTCTTTTAATAAAGGAAATTTAATAAACGTAACCTTTAAGTAAATTATGAACAGCAATCAAATCTAACTAAATTAATATTATAGACCCATTCTGAAAAAGATTTAAGTATTAAGACTTTGATGATACTATTACCAACATTATATAAGCTATTTATTGAAAAAAAGGTATACATTATACATTCTATAATAAACTATACATAAATTTGATCTTAACTAGTTCCTAAGTTGTGTAAATCGTGTACATATTCCTTGGCCCGGCGAGCGATATGATCGGACTCCCCGCCGCCTTATCGATAACGTTTCCATACTTCCCGTGTATATTGGAATGCTTCTGAGTTTATTTATTGTAATTTCTGTGTATAAGATTCTCAGATAAACACATATACTCGTACTATTATAACTACATCATTACACATGACATTTATAAAAGGCAGGACACTTTGAGTATTCTGCATCTGTTTGAATATTGATCTAAACACCTGGGTGATTCATCTTTAATCAGAAATTATTTAAAACATAAACGAAAATAATCTGTCCTTACAGAATATAATTTGGTGTTTGTCTTTTTCTAAGAGACTATGAGTGCGCTTGTATTCAATCCCGCCTGACGGAAAGCAGCAATTGATTCTAAGGTTTTATATTTTCACTCTTACCTTGTGAATCTCTAAATAGAACAAATTGTCTTAGCATAATTGGAAAGACATACTTACTTAATAGTAAATACGCAGTAGCCAAATTAATAATTCATTGTTATACCAATATATTTAGTATATTGCTATCTTAAAACTCGTACTCGAACTAAACTACAACGTAAACTCATATGTAACGAGTATAGGCGTGAAAATTATAACGAAACTATTAACGCAAACAGCGGGAGTTTCATCAAAATCATTGATATACAAAAATTGTACGTCGAATAGATATGATAACAATCTGATTGGTACAGCGCCATACATCACTCGATAGAATAGCCCCCGTAAATTGAAAGCATCGATTATGATGGGCAAAATAGATTTGCCGGGGTCGGCGCGATATCACGAAGCGAGTAGGGGTTAAAGAGCTATGAGCTATCCTTCAGAGGGCCCGAGTTATGAACTCACAAGACACAATGGCCAATTTCTTAGAATTTTCCTATGATAGATTGGAGTTAATTTGAAGCAGTTAACGGCTTTTACAATAGATTTAAAGGGCTAAGCCGTTTGATACAGCTTTTCGTGATACTGTTACTACATGCCTTGAATACCTTTAAGCAATAGTATAATTTGTATTTACAAAGATAATACAATAAAGTTTTCATACTTTCAAAATTATTTTAAATGGGACAGCCAGGTTTCTTAGTGTAATAACTCAGATATTACTTCAAAGTCGCAATTGTGACTTTGAAGTAATATCTGAGAACCACACATGCATTACTTTTTATAATTAACTTCTACTTCTATTCACTAACATATGGAAATTACCTACAGATTTTTGTTGGTACATTTGTAAAATATACAGATAAACTTAAGAATAAACAACAAATAAATATTATAATATAAATTACATTTTAGCTCACTGAGACCACTGGCAAGATTTTGAATGCCTCTTCAAAGAGGTTAAGAAAGTGTTTAATTCCCACAGGAATTTGTTCCAACTCCGAGTGACACGCTTCTTCTCCATCACGAGCGTAAAATTAACCGTTTGGGATCAAACTGTTGGTGTATTTCTGTTGGACTTTTTTTTTCATTTCCGCATTGACGTGTTTTTATTATAACTTACTGAGTGAAATGGCGTAATTGTGTATTATTAGGTACTGTATATAACAGTACTTAGTGGCAAATTTTTTTTGTAGGCATATACAGACTTAAATATGGTGTTCAGGAGTGATTACATTGAAATAAATATAAAAATAAAGAGTGTTTTGCTCATACATTTTCATATAAACTATGTAGAGCAAAAAGAAACTCTCATCTAGAAACTATCAGGAAGACAATAAATTATCATAGATATCACAAACAGTTGCGTATTCAAAAACAGCAATACATACAGACGCGGTTAGTAACCTCATTTTGTACTATATCCATACCTACTAATAATACATATTATTTGATAAAAAATCCTATTCTCAAGTGCAAAGAATTAGTAGTAAATTAAAAGCGTAGAACATCTCAGAGTGAATTCGTCACAGCGGCGAGTGGCAGCGATCACAAAGCTTCCCATTACTGCGCCTGAGTCGCCGTCCCAACCGTGACACTAAAACTCATTTCGACGAAAAAACTCGCCCGTTTTGTTATACTTCTTGACGCCCGGGAAAAGGGCACAAAAGATTTTTCTCTGTTGAAGCGTGACTTTCGTAATTAAGTGGCGTGGCGACAGACTGTGCCGATGTCAACTTGTGAACGTCGTCATTATTTTTAACATGAGAGTTTATGTATCTGTCGATAAAGCGTAATAGTCCTAATCTAATTCCATCGCCGTTGTATGATTTTAACTCTTTTTTAAAGGCATGAATTTCAAATATATGAAGTATCTTTTTCTACATACTAGTTATACAGAACAACTGACTGATACGGCTCTCTATCGACTAAGTACAACACTTTAATAACTATCTTATTTTCAGACAGTTTGTAAGCTTGAAATCGTGGTAAAATATTCGTTCATTTATTTTCATCCTGAGAGTGTTTTGTTTAAGACTTTCTATATAGTTACTAATCATGACCGAAGTTTTGCTTAATACTCACGCGCAATCAGATTTTGACACACGATCGTATATTTTTAAAGTAAAGCCCAAATTTAACATGATACATGTAATTTAAAATCCAAATTATTTTCCAGTTCGCTGTCTCTCAGGAAGAGTCGTGAGCCGGATTATAAATCAAATCTGCCACGTTAGCCGGCCGCGCCGGGACTGCATCGAAATTATCGCCCGCAAGCCCCACGTAAAATATACAAACAGTTTTAGGTTACCGACTCTGATATTTCGTTTTGACGTTTCAAATAAAATACGCTGACTCATTAGAGAATAGTCCTTGCTTTGATTGTACAATATTATACATTTTTTCATGTATTTATAATAACATATGCAGTTTCGTTCGCGTCAAATAAAATTAAAAACGTAGCCTATCTAACTCTCCAGACCTTCAACTATCTCTACATACCACATATAAAAAACCACACATATCCGCAGCTCAATTTTAACGCGAAATACGGACAAATCAAAATCAAGGTAATTATTCAGAAATTAGACCAACACAAGCATTTTTTCACATCAAGCAAAAACCCTTTCAGATTTATATTATTACTAAGGATAGATTAGTAGCTAGTATGGATAAAGCAGCTAATAATTGTATCAGGTATTTAAAAATTATAATGATATTTCATTATTACTATACCTATATTATATAATTATACATATGAATGTAGTCGTATTTCAACTTTTATTAAGTGTCTGAACGACCTAAGGTCCATTTA
>JADGIL010000254.1:5948-18625 GCA_020352625.1 Cactoblastis cactorum
AAAGAAGTCATTTTTATACTTCCGATTATCATTGTATTTGATCTATTAATTATCTCAAATTATGATAAAAAATACCAAAAAATTAATATTTATGTATATAACAAACACGTTTTATAAATAAGGTTTTGGGGTATTTACAACAGCTGACTCACAAATAAGCAACAAGCTTATTACCTTCAAGTAGTAAGTATCTAGATACGCTTGTGCCGAAGTTTTGATACATTTTTCTAAGCCTTTTTCACAATAATATGTGTCAGTTACTCCTTATATACTCCTATAGCTAAAACCCCACCAAACCAAAGTACTCGGAGATTCCGCGCCGCCCGCCTCGCCGTGCATAAAAAGTTAAGTCCGTAATAATATTTCCTTTGTGCAAATGAAAGTGAAACACCGTAATTGAAATATCCCCAAATTTGTGCATGAAGTGACAATGCCACAAAATAGCAAGAAACTAAAAAAAATACTATGAATAATTAGTGTACCTAAATTGAAGAAATATTACTACTAACATTGTTGATAATTGCTACGTTTATCACACCGTCACCACCTCTAATTCAAAAGGTGACTTATTAACATCACATTTCGATCGGTCGTTTCCTTTGCCATATATGAAATAGTGACCACATAAAAACGATCCGAGCAAGCTTATTTCGGCAAATAAGCAGAGTTTTACAATACCAATGATAATGGGCCACGCTCTCAGTTCTGAGAATGCGGCGCTCTAAGCTCATGAAATTAAATTGATTAAAACAATATAATTTATTTAGCTGATTCGCCGTGAGACTGCTATGGGGCGAATTATTTTCACCTTCACACATCCTTATTAAGTAGCTATGAAGAGTTGATGTAAAGCTCTCAGTACAATCCATTAGGACCGCGGGCGGTGTCGCCGCGCCGTGGGACGCCAGATGCCCGGATTAATGGAGTAATCCCCTTTTACATGCCCACGTCATGTTACTCTTATTTTAAAACCATGCCAGCTTTACCGCGTTTCGCCGATTTCCAATTTTTCGGACATCGGATTATAGGTGTAGTAAGATGTGTTCGTATACCATAATGGCTCCAATAAAAAATTAAATAAAAATTTATAATATTTTATATAAAAGCGCATAAAAATTTTTTATGCGCTTAATTCTGAACGTTGCGGTTCTAAATTATCATGCAAGACGTGTGGATATCGAAGCAATGTGTGGGGAAGCGAACAGCTAGGTTATTAAGTCAAATTGACATAACACTTCCCTTGATGTCAAGCCAAATATTGGTATTCTCGGCGTCGGCATTTGGAAGACAAGGCCAAATTGGCCTTGGAAAAGCTAGGTGTTCTCGGTAAGGCAAGGCGGCACTTTACATCTTCACACCGCCTCCAACTCTATAAGGCTCAGGTGAGGCCCCACGTGGTATACTTAATGTTCCACGTGGTATAATGTTCCACTTGGAGCGTGGGTTCGTCCCTTTCGCCTGAACGAATGGCGGTCGACCACCGTACGTTTTAAAATAAACTTTATACCACGTACGACCACACTGTGGAACGAACTGCTTGCAGCGGTATTTCCGGACCAATATAACATTAGAACCTTAAAGAAAAGAGCGTATAAATCCCTTAGAGTCTGGCAACGCTTCTGTGACCGCCTGGGTGTTGCAGATCTCTATGGGCGGTGGTTATCATTTGACATCACGTGACCCGTCTACTAGTTTGCCTCCCTCTGTCATAAAAAACAGACTATCCTGGTAAAGAATAAAAATGTTTAGCCATCAGGGTTCCACTACAGATTTGTCCTGACACTTATCGGAAAATACCTACAAAAAGACTAGAAATGCTAAGTACGTATTATGGTTTGCGGCACATCAACCTATCCAAAATTACAAATTCAGCCCGAGCAGGGTAACCTGACATGCAGTTAAATATATAAAACAATAAAATTAATATGTCATAATATTTCAAAACGATTGTCAAGTTTCTGTACGAATTAAACTTCCGAATGAACTACTTAGTTGGCCAACTGGGTTTTTAAACAGAATTAAACTTTTCTCATGAAATAAGGAACTCTTAGCACTTCCAGCGGAATTACATCGGGAAAGCGAAACAGCGCAATAACACGCCGCGTTAACTTTTATCGCATTGTAAAACACGAAGGGAACAGTGTCAAAACCTTGATAACAGTCATGAAGTCTTGTATAGAAGTTTTATGAGCTATCTGAAAATCCCGGAAGAAATAAACACTCCTTTTTAGGATTTCATATCAAAAGGGTAAAACGGAAACCCTATTAGATACTAAAACTTCGCTTCACCAGACTGTTTCTCGTGAACCGTGAAAGTTAGACAGTTGAAATTTTCACATATGATGTATTTCTGTTGGCGCTCCAATAAAAAATACTAAAAAGAAAATAAAATAAATAATTGAGGGGGCTCCTATACTACAGATATGATGTTTTTCATAGATAATGGTACGGAACCCATCATGCGCAAACACGACTCGCACTTGGTCGGTTTTTTGAACAGGCATGCATTTATGCAGAAAGTTTATATTATGTAAGTATGGAGAAGGTTATAATTTACATTACGTTTTGATTGTTGTTAACTTCAATTAAAAACCTTGGCTTTACCAGCGCACTAAAGTGTGCATTCAGAAAAAAACGTATATATACTTTTAGGAGAATAAAACGTATGTGTGTTGCTGAATAAGCTTTTTTAAATATTGAAATCACCTAGTGGTAGCGTTTAGCTAATATGTTAGCCTTTTTGTGTATTGTAAATATATTCAAATCACACAAATTGAGTTAGCCTCAAACTTATTTCAAGACTTGTATTATGTTATGACATACTAACTCAAAGTCACTATATTTTATAATAAATACACATCCAAGACACAGGCCAATCAGAAAAATACCATTTTCAATACTTAGGTGTTAGGTTGTTAATAGTATAAAAACAAGTCTGCCTTTTTAACAACAGAACCGATTTTGATGAAATTTGGAATAAGTCGTGGAGCTAGTTTCAAACATAGGTGGAATAAGAAAGAAGTTTGTTCTGACAAGTAATTAAATTAAAAATGATGCCATCGACAAATAGACATACAGACACGTCAAACTTAAAACACCCCTTATTTGCGTAAGGTGTTAGAAATCATCTTTCAGTTCTAACGACAAACGAAGTCGCGAGTTACAGCAAGTACGTCGATAATTACGAGCTGTAATAAAACGTCTCGGCTGTATTTCCTTTTATAGGTAATAGTAATCGACATTTGGCTGTAAAACCAACGGCCTGAAAGGATTCGAACATTTGTTTTTATTGAACCGATCTGCAAAGCTCAGTTCATTGCGATCAATTAAACGAATTGATAAGAAATACGAATACTCGTGTTTTGATTATACACCAATAAATATGGACAAATCACACAGATTTGGTCCAAAGTAAGTTTGTGAATGATGTGTGAAAAAAAAAACTTATATAGATAAACACCCAAGACCCAAGACAATAAGAAAAAAACATTCTATGGATCGAACTTTGGACCTCATGAGTTGCAGGAATCATGATACAGGGTAGCAAGAACAATAAAACAAAGATGAACAAAGTATTAAAAAATACTGAATAATGTACGGTCGTAACTTCAGACGTAACAGAAAACAATACTTAGAAAAGCTATGAAAAATTATAACAACACAATTAAATGGTGTCACTATGTTTTTAAACTTTTTAATGAAAACATGAATTTTCAGTTTGCAAACAATATTTCCGCAAGTTGTTAAGTTTGATTACCGATTTTGAAAGTAATTAAAATCTAAGCAATGAAAATTCAATGAGAAGGTCGACTAGGATTTCAGAATTAATTTTTGTTCTCATAATACGAGCAAGTATGCGTCCGTAGGAATTTATGAAAAAACAACGGTCTTCATGACGTTTATACAGAACGTGACTGAACGTCAGGGTAAGTCTGCTCTGGACTAAAAACTTTATATTTTCACTAGCTTATACCCGCGACGTCAACCGCGCGTAAGTATTATTGTCAAAATCTCGGGTTCTCAGCGGCGAATGAAGATGACACAAACACTATAATTTAAGTTAGACCTTCAACAATACAACTGTGAAAACCGCATCAAAATCCATTCAGTAGTTTTCATCATTACAAGATGTTTGATACATCCACAGAAACTTTTGCATAATATTAAAAGTCGAGTCACCCTTTCAAAATTTAGAAACCAGTTTTAAACGTGGGATAAAAAAAAAACTGTCCATAAAGTTTTATTGCAATAATATATCTTTATTTCTAGTAGTTGGGAACCAACCCAACCGCTTAGGCAAACCATATAAATTCAGATCGCGCATCACGCAGACCAATATGTCCTGACCTTGACTTGTTGCCTACTTCCCGCACTAATTTATGACCTACTAGCGAACGAACGTGGTTTCGCACTAAGATGAAAGCCTTCAAAATATCTTTATCTGCATATAGGCTTCAGACACTATGCATATCGTCTTTTTTCCTTACGGGGTAGACAGAGCCACGAGTTTAGAGACTTGGTGTCCACGTTTTGTTGAATATTGGGCTTATTGGCGGAACGGTAATTCAGATATAATGACTGGTTGCTAGACGATCGCCTTTATCAAGAATCCCCTGAAAGTCCTTTCTCTTGATTGGCTTTACCAATTTGCGCTAGAAGCAAACTTGAGGCAACCTGTCTGTCAGTTATGGCGTTCGCAATTAAAAATCTATATCAACACAAGATTAGTTGTAGTTTATTTGTCTGTTTTTCCATGAAAATTTTCGAAACATCTTTTAAGATTGCATGTTTCAGATTGGAGTACTTTATTATAAAAATATCCCTAAGAACATAATACGGCTCAAGCTCAGAGATATTATTAATGATAGTAAATTACGCGCGAACGAAGTCGCAGGCATAAGCTATTTTTTTATAGGGACAAATCACACAAATTAAGTTAGCTCCAAACTAAGTTCGAGGCTTGTATTATGGGATACTAACACAACGACACTATATTTTATAATAAATACATATATAGATAAACATCCAAGACCCAGGTTAAATAGAAAAAGATCATTTTCTATCATGATCTGACCGGGGATCGAACCCGGGACCTCCTGAGTACCGGTCAAGTACGTTAACCGTTAAACAACGGAGGTCGTCAAAGCGTACCCCAAAAAGGAACCCAAAACAGTAACATGCCTAAAAGTATAATTGTTAACTAGGTACATACCTGTGAGCAAGGATCTGTCTGTTAGTATGAGTGAAGGCACATATTACATTACTAGCAACCTGTCCCAGCTTCGCATGAGTTTAAAAACTTTCCCTGTGAATCACCCTATCTATTAAAAAACCGCATCAAAATCCGTTGAGAAGGTAGTTTTAAAGATTTTTTTTATCATACGGAGGCAAACGAGCAGGCGGGTCACGAGATGTTAAGTGATCACCGCCCCCCATAGACAACTGCAACACCCGCGGGGTTACAGAAGCGTTACCGGCCTATAAAAAATCTCCGTCCTCCCCATTTGGGGAGTCCTCCCAAGTTGGGCCTCCGGCTCTCCCACTCACCGGAGCATGGCGCCACTCAGGCGGTATTAAAAATAATTATAAGGTATATCGAAGTTGACAGAAACACATGTTTATTTTAATAAAATTAATTTATTTGTTTACAAATTGTTTAATATTTGCGTCTGAAGTTGTAAACTCTGCTGTTTGTTCATTATAAAATTGAAACTGATTGATCCAGCTATATTTAAATAAAAATAGTTTATGGTATTGAAAAAAAGAGTATTTACATCATAATAATCATTAGATTTAAAGAAGACAGTTGAAGGTTTCAAAGAAATCTCTGCTTAGTGTTTAATTAAATTGTTGTTTGAAATAAATTAAATAGCAATAAATAAATAACACTGTTTTTCTATTACAGACATCCGTGAAATTTCTTTGAAGAGTCGCAACTATCTTTGATTACAAACATTGCACATATCTTCCTTTGTTTTTAACAGACTTAAAAAAAGGAGTTTTTCAGTTAGACTTGTATTTACATATGTTTGCCCGCGATTATGTACTTGGGAAAAGGTTTTAGTATTTTAACAGACTTCAAAAAATGAATTATATTAAAGTCGGTTCCCAGAAATTATTAAAACATACACTATAAAAAAATGAATAAATATAGGATACCAAGCAGAGACTTTGCCATTGATTAGTGGACAAAATCAAAATGAAAAATGATTGAGCAGTGTAGTACAATACAATACAAATAAAATAAAAAACTCTCAACATGTCCGCACCAATTATAACCGAAACATTATAAAGATAATTTAGATAGACCAGTTATCACTCATTGTTGGTTTGGCAAATGATAATTTCTTCTAACATTTATAGTCTAAGATCTAAACATAAAACGGCCCACACCCATTTGTTTAAACGAATTTATACACATACGAATATCTAATCTTAATATGAGGCAGTCTATGCGTATAAGTTCATAGGCACGCCAGGAAACAGGATTAAAAAAATCATTGACTACCCAGATCTGTCAGTTTATTCAAATTAAATATTGAAAAAATCATTTCATATCAAACGCGAATGATATTGCCTGTAATAAACTACTCATGAAGTATTACCAAGCTTAAGAATAGCCTTGAACATATTTCGAAATGCAAGTCAAATGAGATGTATTTGTCTTTGTAAGTTTGTGTAAACGTGACCTTTGAGTTTTACGACTTGTGGCTCTGTCTATCCCGCAAGGAAAAAAGACGTGAAAATATGTATGTGTGTAACTTTAAAGTCTGTTCAGACAACTTACTTCATACATTTCCATTGATGAAAACCCGCACTACCGTCAAGATTTTTTTTTTTACTTTTTTCGACTGCTCCCAACGAAAAATTTATTTCAGCTGCCCACAAATTAATTCAATATATTTTAACTATAATAAAAGTACTGTTTGAAAATAGTGTGCCAAATAAAGTCGTATACGAAGTACGACCTTCACCCATAACAAGCCCGCACCATAGTACTTAAAAGCTGTATTACACACAATTATTTTAAGAACGTCACAGGGTACCAATGAGAATACGAATGTCGCGGCAAAGTTACAAAGAAAAAAGACACTAAAAAAACAGAAGAATTGTTTGTTCAGTTGCAAAAAGCATTGTATTTGAACTTAAAAATTGAATGACAAACTCTCACTTTCATCCAGGATCTTAACGATTTAAAAGCCAGGTCTCAAACATTACGCGTTCAAGATCATCAAATATAACCATTAAATGACTTCTTAATGATTTTTTTTTTCAAAATATAGAGTTAACAGTTCGTATTCACCTTTAAAATATATAAAATATTTGAAAATCAATGTTTCGCATTCAAGATAGTCATTTGCGCGTAATAAACTAATATTACTTATAGAATATAACTGAATTTACTTCTCTTACTCCGACGTACCATAAACAACTCAGAATCCCGCTAAAAAGTGTCCTCGGTAAAACGATCATTTGTGATTTTTGCTTATAAATAAGCATCTTTAACTAGTCTCGTTAGTTTGATATGGTTCCAAAGATGGAACCATGTCAAAGTGTGCAAGAGCACACGTATTTTCTAATACACAATTCTGGAAATGGAACTTTGTCGAAATAATCAAAGTAGTTTTCATATTTATAGAAATGAGCACGATATTTTGTCTGATATTGTTTGGAACTGTGAATGTAGTTTTTTGTTGATCGAAGTTAAAAAAGTAAAAAAGCATAACGAAATTGTGAAGAGTATCCGTTATCATAATTAAATGACTAGTCGACCCGTGCCCACTTCGTTGGCACGGGGCGTTAAAATATAGCCTATAGCACTCCTGAATAGTGTAACTTTCTGACTGTGAAAGAATTTTCATGATCGTTCAGTATTTCCGAAGGTTAGCCTTAACAAAGAAACAAAGTTACAAACTTTATCCCTTTATTAGTAGAGATATAGATTAATCAGAGAAATTCCTACCAACTGTAATCAAAAATCTACTACGCGTAATTGACCCTAAAATTATACAATTCAAAATTATACGTATTTTTATACAAAATGCACTCCCATCGCCGCTAAATTGTACTTAAATAATATTTCATATCAAATATAGCGGATTTTAATCAATGTCCAATTCGAAAGAAAAAAAACCTGATCCTCACTTTCCGCTGAAAGACATTAAAAAAAATCCAATAAAATTAAAAAAATAATATAGATTTCTATCAACAGTTTTACGAATGGTTTAAGTTTACGCGATAAACGACCCACATGTTTGTCAATGATTAAAAAATCTTCAAATACCAAATACTTTAGAAGAGGAACGTGGAAACTTAAAAGCGATAAAAACATATGAAACATAATTATGAAATCTGCTGTATTAACTATGTATAATGATTATTTTAAAAATTATTACATTTTGAATAATTCCTTTAAATATAGGTTGATTTTACAGCAAGGTGAACTGAAGGTATTGTTTTATACAACGAAAAGCAAACAAACATGCGGCCTATCAAATGGGAAATGGACATCTATGGACACCTGCAACACAATGTTGCCGACCCAGGATGAATTAAGACTTCTATTAAACCTTGGTACATCTTATTATTTTTCTGAAAAATGTACGAAATACATAAGCCAAATATAACATTTTATCCCTCCAACCATAGATCTTAATAGCATGTGAGAGTTTAATGGTTAATTACAATGAAAATTTAATTTTTGAGAATACATATTTAAAATTAAATTTTCATTTAAGTTTTTTTTTTTTTTCACTGGTAATTCAAATAATGATAACTCGATGCTTTTTTAAAATGTTTGAAAAAGACAATGTATTGCGTTTTCTATTGCACTTGTGATGGTATTAAATGTTTTTGAATTGTTTACAATCACTTTACAATTCCTATTGCACTTGCACTCGAGGAGAATCATAAAGATACCCCACTATTGACATTTAAATATCGACAGATGTCATGCGCGTTAATAAATTTATACCATTGCATGTAGTGACTGTTAAATATTAATTTAAATAATTTTCGGAATTCCTCATATCAGCGAACCGACCTAAAATTATACTCTTCCGACTAGCCACTCTCCACTACTTAGTATATTCTGTCTTTGTGAAACTCTCACAGGCTATATAACAGTTTATATAACACTTAACTACATCTACACACAAGTAAATAAGGTGAGACAGATAGAAAAAATAATTTGCATCCAAACTCTATATAATAATAATTATATTGATGTTGGCAACATCTGCGTTATACTTGAGACAAACATGCTGCACACTATAATTAATAGAAATGGAAATTAATGTCCCAAAAATAAATCAATCCAAAATAATAGAAATTCTGCTCATACGAAAATAAAAATTAAAGCATATCATTAATTTTGGTAACGTTATGGTTAGTGAAATTTTTGGCGAAAATAAACAGCAGTTTAGTAACATCGAAATATTCCTCACCTATTTCTAGTGTAGGAATACACTGTGTGAAAACGTCTTGTTTGTTTTTTAAGATGGCCGCCGCCGCAAAATGGCAGGCTTTATATTCTTTTGATATATCCTTGTCATAGGTATCAATTGAAAGGCTAGTCGAATATAGCACAGTATATTATTATAGGTACTTCTTTACAATAAAACCGTTAATGTAAAAAAAAATACTTAATCTATTCGTAAAATGGATACTTGCTACAACTTCAGTTGTATGACTACTACTTGTACTTGGGAAATACCGGACACCAGGACTTAAACTCGATTAGACATAAAATCTATATAGTTAATCATATATTTGCGATTAAGAAGAATTTAAACATCGTAAAATATTTAAGTGCTTAAATAGATTGTATCGCATTCAAAATAATACGTATACATTATAATTGTGCAACGTTATTTTTAATATCAGGTAATTTTATAGAATGCAACATCGTTGACACAATAAATTGAAGACGATCGAAAATCTTTAGATCAGTAACTTAAAACATTCTCACTCTTCATTTAAATCGCGCGCGCACATTTGACTCAAATATACGCAAGCCTTAAATAAGGGGTCTATCTATACCGTCTCGTTCACTCTTCCAGCTTTCGAAGATGTCTATCTACGCCGCTCTCGCTCGCTCGTACAGTCCGTTCAGTTGGATGTTACTGCGCTCTGTTTGTGTCGCCTGTGGTCGTAGTTCACTAGCCTCTGCCCAACTAGGTATTTGTCGTTTTTGATGTGCTCGTATAACTTGCTGAACTGTCGAATCTGGAGAGAGATCTCAAATACAGACGTCTTATGCGATACTGACTCAACGACACTATAATTTATAATATAATAAATACACATTTCCTTCAACATAACATTGAAAACGGTCATTTTCTATCATGACATGACCGGGGATCGAACCCTCCTAATTGAAAGCTCCTGAGTAGCGATCAGGAACGTTAACCATAATTTTCATATTGAAATTTGTTTTTTATTTTTATCAAATTTGTAACCTAATGTACACGCACACTTACACACACTAAAGCACACACAAGAAGCTGTAATTTAGCATGAAACATGATGTGTTGGAGTATGTAGAGGAGCACTAAGAGAAGATTTTCGGAAATTCCACTCCGAAGAGGGTGAAACCGGTGAAATTTTTTTGTGAAAGTAATCTACGCAGGCGAAGCTGCAGGTAAAAGCTAGTAAATTACAAAAACTAAGTACCTGGAAGACGGTGAGCGCAATGAGCACGGCGATGAGCAACAGGGCGGGATAGACGCGGCGCGCCAGCAGGTTGCGCTGCGCGGCCGAGCGCACCGCCAGCGGCGCCACGCTGTGCGCGAACGCGTACGGCACCGCCAGCGCCAGCCCCAGCCAGCGCACCAGCGGCGCCGCCACCTCCGTCAGGATGAACCTGCCAGCCGATACGTCATATTAGTATTTGAAATAAAATGGCTGTCACTGTGACATACGAATAGACAGACCGACTGACATGACGAAACTACATCGACGCCGTTTTTGTCATTTGGTTACGGAATCCTTAAAAACGGCCTTCCCAAAATTTTTATTTCATGTTAGAAGTTCCTATTGAATTTCTATAT
The DNA here is from genome assembly GCA_020352625.1 of Cactoblastis cactorum. Taxonomy (NCBI): domain Eukaryota; kingdom Metazoa; phylum Arthropoda; class Insecta; order Lepidoptera; family Pyralidae; genus Cactoblastis; species Cactoblastis cactorum. The sequence goes on from JADGIL010000254.1 coordinate 17,000, forward strand.
ACACCCAGTTGTTTTTTATAATTTATCACTGCAATTTAAAAGTTAGATGGGCAACGTTTTACTAGTTTAAAAACGACGTTATAACCTATCTTTATATATAACTCTTCCGTTACTGAGTGATTGACTAACAGACAACGCACAGCCGAAACTACTAAACACAAGTAACTGAAATTTGGCATGTGTTCCTTGGAGAGTGTAGGGAAGCAGTAAGAGGGGATTTTTGAAAATTCCACTTACTATAATTCCAAATACTTTTATATGAAAGTTACTACGCAGGCGAAGCCTCGGGAAACAGCTTGTTGGTTATAATTTAGTGTACGGAAAATATAATTTTGTAGGTAATGGCGACAGCCGATCACAAAAATCTTCCTAACTATGCCTCTTTCTTTCGTTTATACTTTCGTACTTTCAATGTTGGTCTGGAAGCGAAAGAAAAACGTACCACCTGGTATCCCTGCCGCGCAGATTGTAAAAGTCAATTAAGGGAAAAGGCTTGAAACAAATATTCTCATAGGTGATGAGCTAGCAACCTATCACTAATTCTGAATCTACATTCCACCAGTAAGTCTACCATTTTGCTGTCTTCGAATCTTGCGACTCCTGGCTCTGTCTACCTCGTCTAAACGGACAAAAACGTATCTGTATACTTCCGTGGTCATTATCGCCTTACTTTAGTAAAACTTTACGACTCACTTGAGATCCATCTCCCTGATGCCGTCGCGGTAGGCCTTCTCTATGGCGCGGCGCATACTCCAGTCGGGGCCCATCATGGTGAGGGCGCACACGATCTTCGTGTACAGAACACCCAACGCCCAGTCCTGCCAAACGAACAGCACTGGCGACTGCTCCAGCGGCACCCTCAGCGGTATTACCAGTACCTGACAAATTAAATGACAATTTATGCCAATACTGGTTGTGCTGGTAAATCTATGCTTGATAAAGTTTTAAATGATATTAATTATAATGATGTGAAAAATATGAAGGTCTAGTTTCTGAATAAATATTGTGATATTACCCGCGGTTTCGCTCGCGTGGAATTTGGTCTGTAGCCAATGTGTTATTCTCTCGCATTACTGTAAAGTTTCGTCTAAATCCCTCTGATAGTCAGAGTAACAAATATACGTACATCCTTACAAAGGTTCGCATTTATAATATTAGCAGGATTATAGAGGTAAAGTAACTTTGTTTATAAGGGCTATCCATATCGGTTCATCTGTTTGGGAGCTATGATGACACAGACAGAATGACACACGTACGCACGCACGCCCTCATGTACGCACACGCGCATACATACACATACGCACGCATCCGCACGAGCACGTGCGCACACATGCACACACACACATAAACGTTAAACACCATTATATTAAAAATAACAGTTATAGTACGAGATACGTATTTGAAACGATCTACACCCATCTGTTTATTGAATGAGACATATTTTTTATGAAAGATAATTCACAGAAGAATATGAAACACAAAAATTGTCTAGCAAAATGTGGTCATGGCTATCCTTAATTTGAAGAAAAAATTTCACATACCAAAATGATGCAAACAAATATAGACCTTATCTACTCTTACTTTATGGTACATATTTTTGTGATTCATATTCTTCTGTGAATTATC
>JADGIL010000257.1:2691-26413 GCA_020352625.1 Cactoblastis cactorum
ACGTCCGAGCTCATGCCAGAAGCTGACAACGTGTCGACGGATACGTCGCGGAGGACATCATCATCATCATCACAATTTTATTATAAGTATAGTTACCTTATTTCATCTTTAGGTACGCAAGTCTAGAAATAAAATATACATATTTTTATTTTAAGAGCCAATGTTCACGGTATCCAAACGGGGCAACCGAGTGATAGAAATAGGTCGATATCGATACCACAAGCGGAACTGTTACAAAGGACCGAAAGTGCAGTGGCTGTGTTCGAAATGGTCTTCCGACTGCAGAGCCAGCATCATTACCATCGACGAGGAGGTCGTCAAAAAGAAGAGTCATCACAATCATTAACTCTAATTTAAATAAATGTTAGTCGGTCTTATAAAAATACTACCTACTTAGATTTAAATAACCTTTTTCTAAGTCAAAATAAATGGAAAAGTAGTCACGGAACAAAATCTTTCGCATTTTTTATAATATAGTCCAATGGTATTTTGTATCAAATTAGAATTTGATGCTATGAGCCGCTATTGATTGAAAGTAAAATAAATGTTGGTAGTAACATCTATAAATTATTTGAATAGTCATACTGGCTTTAATTCATACTGAATGTTTTGTATCTTTCGATGTAAGTATTTATTAATAAACCGTAATTTTATCCAGGTCTAGTATATTCAACATCAAAATTGGGAACCCCTTTGCTTCATATTGATGGCTATAAGTACAAGTTAGATAAGCGATACAGCACTGGCCCCAAGGTAATATGGCGGTGTTGGAACTTACTGAAAGGCTGCAAGGCAACTGTAACTATCATTGCAGACGAAATTCAAAGAAGAAATTACCATAATCACATAACATTTAAAAAGATTTAGATATTTATTTTATTAAGATGTTTATTTAAACATTTATGTATGTTACTGATGCTATAAATTTTCCAAGTTATGTAGGTTAATCTACATAGTTTTAAGTTATATTTTATTTTATTTTATTTCAATTATATTAATTGTAAGGATGGAGTTCCTGTAACACAAGCTTTGGCTTAGCACTGGGCTCCAGTACCTATTTTTATATATATTTACAATAAATGATCTGTGAACATTAATTTTAGGGGTTAAATTGACAACATTTCATTTTTTTCACCTATAAATTTTTTGATATTATATGAAACTAGAAATTGTTATCTCTCTGGTATTATTAGATTTGAAATTATTGTTTCAACCTATATCTATATTAGCTTTTATCAACGGCAACTTTCGCCTCAAATTTAGGCTAGATAAATAAAACTACGTTTAAAAAAACCAACATCAAATGTGCGTATTGTACACAAGAACTAAAAAGAATAAAATAATAGATAATAATTAGCGTTATTTTCAAATAGTGCGTAAGTAATTATTGTTATATACAAACTATATTTTATCACCGCTTGAAGTCGGAATCCGAGAATTCGTTACTCCGTTTTGACATAACAATAATGAAAGACGGACAAACAGGATAAACAAACACATTTTCACATTTATAATATCAGTATGGATGAAAGGTAAATCTCATCAATCGTATAATGTTGTCCAGTTCTGGCGTATTCAACATCGAAAAAGGGAAGACGTTTGCTTCAAATTGGTCGCTATCAGTACAAGTTAGATAGCCGGTACAGCACTGGCCCAAAGAATATATGGCGATGTTCCAACTTATTTAGAGGCTGCAGGGCGACCGTGACTATCGTTGAACGTGAAATCATCGGCAGTAGAAATGACCATAATCACTGATTTCAAATACAGGTAAATGCTAAATTTTTGATAAGATGTTGTGTGTGAACATTTATTTTAGTTCTTATGCTTTAAGTTTCCCAACAGTAATTTTAAGGATTAAAAGTGGTGCTTCATATTCATTTATTATTGTAATACTTTGATTAAATATTAAAATAATAAATAAATGAGTCTTCATCATTGAAAACACTTTATTATTTATTAAAAATATTGGATTTATTTGTATTGATTTGGTTAAAATTTATAGAATTTCTATTTAAGGTCCCGTTTGCACGAAGTCAAAGTTTGGCACACCAATGTTGAAAATCGGCGACTACAAATACAGCAGAGATCTCAGATGTAAAGGACCAAAAGTCGTGTGGCGTTGCAGCCATGTCTGGAAAGGCTGCAAAGCGATCCTAGTTCTAGTAGATGATGTGATTATAAGCACTAAACACAAACATAACCACTGAATAAGTTGTTTTTTAAAGTAAATGTAATTTTTAATATTTGTAATTTTTTTAAGCAAGTATGTGGTATTGCTAATTGTAAAATTTGTTAAAACTTTTCTTGGAAACAGTTGTTTTATGAAGTTTGATGACGTCACGGTGACGGTGCGATGATTAGATTATACCTTTATTACACACTACCAGAGATTAATTTAATTCTGGTTGTTTTCTTTATAACTACTCCGCGCGTGTTCAAATAATCAAACGAAATCAAACTCTTAGCTTTATTAAAGCATCATATGTGTATGTACATAAAGCGAAAAGTTATGTTTTATTTGCACGCTCTAATCCCTGATAATATTGGTCAGATTACAAAACTTATTTATCTGTTTGATGGTTATATCCATGATAATGACGTGGATAAACAGATGTACATTATATCCTTTTTAAACATCCACAGATAAAGAGATGAAGGTGTAGACAGAAAAGTAGATTTACCTCCATTTTTAAAAGTTTATAATTTTTCAGAGCCACATTACACAGTGTCGAAATATGGGAATCCGATATTAGAACTGAAAGAGCATCGGTACCGACGCGGGCGGGTGACCGGCTCCCGCGTCATGTGGCCCTGCGTCAAATGGAGTTCTGGCTGCAGGGCTTCAATCGTTACCTTCGAGGGACAGGTCATCCTGCAAAGAAACACGCATTCGCATTGAAACGGTAATGCAATGTTGATTTGCGTTCTAATAAGGATGATGACTTAATTAAAAGATAAATACTCTATAGAAGGATAAATGTCAGCAAAATGTCATTGTAATGGTTCATAAGCTCATTGCGCATTATTACATTTTTTTAATTGTTTATATAGCTATATTAAAACACTATTCGATGATGACGTCGCACCTTTTGTTTTTGACATTTAATAAAAAGTATTTTATTTGACTAATTTTCGTCTACCCTATGTTTATTATTGTATAATTTGAGCAATATGTCTAATAATATTTCTCGGAAACTTAATTTTAATTTCTATGGTATAGTAGTTAAAGATAATTTAATTAATATTTTTGTATCGGAAACTCAATCTATGTTAAATTGAAATATACTTGTACTTGTGCGCACATGGCTATTTCTTTTCAAGTTGTTTTGTAATTTTAATTTATAAGTTAAGTCTTTATTCATCCATGTTTAATGTGTACTTGATGTAAGTATTTCTTCATTGCAGAAAAGCACGATAAGAATATAAGGTATTTCTCCAAGCGCAACAATTTGAATAACTGTGATTTCGATAGCTGCTGATTTCATTAAAGTTATTTTAATGAAGCCGCAGTCAGAAGAATACTCTGTGTAATTGTTAATATGTAGTACCAAAATATTACTGAGATTATAAATGAAAATTGTGGCGTATCGACTGAAAGCTAGTCTTGGCCGTCAATATATAAGCTTTAAGAGTAAGATTGTACGAAGTATTTAAAATTATACTTTATTTAAAAAATAAAGGAACTGATCCTCATTACAATGACTATAGACAAAAAATTTAAGAGCAACTATTGCACATAATACATTTAAACACTTGTTGAATCAGCTATAGTATGAGTAAATCAACTACAAATTTTTGCATGATTCGTTGTTATTTAAACCATAGCTGTAGAGTTAATTTTGAATACATCAGCAGTTACTGAAGTAGCTATTTGAATTGGGGCGTCTGGAAAAATATCTGAGAAGACTATGATGCGGCAACCCAACGAACGTAAACAGGTATTATAATTTGAAAATACTGTCAAACATTACTATTGGAAATATCTAGCTTTTTCTCTCCAATTATCCTAAATAACAGTCACGCCTGCTCAACAATGAATATAAATGGGAATGCGTGTTTTTTGTTTGTTTGTACAAACAAACAAAAGTTTGTTCGTCTTTGAAACATACATAAAAACATGATTTAACTATATAATGAAGAATTAGTTTCCTATACAGGCAAGGGTATAAGGCAGTCGCAGTTTTGCCATTTTGTTTCCAGAGTTAGAATACAAGATTCATCGTCAAGTTGAGATCCGGGATGTGCCGCTCTTCTATTAGTACCATAGAAAACACAGTCATCAAGCCTTCGCATATTCATAATCACCTCAATAGAACTCAGAATTTCATTGATTTAGAAATAAACGGCCAAGTGCGAGTCGGATCCGCGCACCAAGGATTCTGTATTATTAAAAAAATGCAAAATTTCAGGTTTTTTTAGACTGATTCCAAAGTAGTAAAGGCAAATATCGTAATTCTTTCATATCTCCTAAACTAGATCGATTTTCAATAGATAAAGTATTTTAGGAGATATGGAAGAATAAGAAGAAAGGAAGAAAAACTTTAAAAGTTTTTATTGAATTCTATATAACCAAAATTATAAAAAATTTGGATTGCTCAAAGCTAATTAATTTTTCACATCATATTTTACAGATCTATGAGATAGTTCATACTAGCTTGAATGGTATCATAGAAAATATTTTAATATATTATTAAAAGTGAAGTTTTGGTTCACCTGTTAAATTATGACTTTTTAATTTTATGACAGAGGGAGAGAAACGAGCAGGCGGGTCACGTGATGTTAAGTAATCACCGCCGTCATAGACACCTGCAACACCCGGGGGGTTCACAGGAGCGTTACTGGCCTTTTTATTATGTAAAGCTGACTGAATTAAACTAAATGATATTAAATTATTAATTTTATGAAATAATATACGTATAAATAATTTCCACGTAATATTTTCAGAGATAAAGTTCACGAAGTCCAAGCGCGGAAAACCAGTGATGCTGATTGGCCGGTTCAGGTACAATAAAACATTGGTGACTCAGAAAAAGGGCGTGTTAGTGTGGCGATGTGGCTGGTGGTATCGCGGCTGCCGGTCTAAGGTTCTGTCTCGAGATGGGGAAATTGTTGTCGTCAATGGGCAGCACATCCATTAGTGCCTATTCTCTTGATTTTGTTGATTGAGAAAAATATATACTTTCTAAACAAGATTTTTTATTTATCTATGTTAAGGTTAAAAGGTATAAAATTATAATTATAATTTGCTTCGTTTTTAATGAAACTGTTGTCACATTAGCGTAAAAAGTTATGTTGCTTCTTGAAACTTGATATGCGGGTAGTTCTACAAATCAAGGAATCTTAAGGGGCTCACTTTGTAGCTCCATAATTTATCAATTAATGATTTTAGTTTTAGAGTATTAATAAAGTTCCACTCGAATGGCACCTGGTCACTGAATTTAACTCATTAAAATAAAAATTCCAGACAAAAATAACTTCAAATAGTGAAAATTATAACTTCCCTTTGGGGCGACATTCTAGAATTTATGCAATAAATTACAATAAACATAAACTCAACTGTTTATGTATATTGTAGCCCATTTAAACAATCACTGATTTGTAGACTCGTACAATCACTAAAAATACTGTGTACCTCTAGGCTTCAAAATTAACCTCTACAATTTATAATAAATTAAATTAAATAGAAATATCTAGCAGTTACCGTTTTGTTCCTCTCCACGCGGGAATTTTGGAATAATATATAGCCTAAAAATTGTTCTTAAAGATAACCTTATTTAGGTAGGTATTGATTTTATTTATTTATTATTTATTGCTCTAGTAAATATTGGCTTATGATAGAAATACCAGTACAGGAAAAAGGTATAAAATATAACAATTTCATCGTTTTCAGGTCCAAATTCGTACATAACATACACAAGGAAAATGCAGCCAGTACTCTGCCATCTTGGGCAGCGGTACTACAGGAACAATAGGAGCAAAGGCTTCAAGTCTGTGTGGTTCTGTGCGAAGAGCCGCGTTCGCGACATCAAATGTAAGGCGTCTGCAATCATGATCGGAGACAACGTGGTACATGTTAAAGATGTTCATAACCATAACTGTGACAATTGTTAAGATAAATATCATCTTCTCACATCCTTCCTCTCCTCAAAGGAACAACACACTCACACTCTTGTTGGCTGGGTTTGCCGCTGTCCAGTAGTTGGATCACTTAATGTTATTTGTGTGTGTAGGCCGTCTTATGATCTGAAATGTGTGATCATTTAAAAAAAGCCAATAATAATGCTTGATGCATGTTTGATTACTATGAAGTATCGACATTAGATGGATAGATAGATAATTTAATTTAAAACATACAATATACATTAAGACATTAGTAACGAAAAATAAAATAATAATTAGGTTTTTTTTTTAACAAAACAAGACGCACAAGTCGTAGCAAGATGCAAGTGCGTGTTGCAGCAACACAAATTGGCCCCAGCTAGGGTTGCCGGGATTTCCAGGATTGTCCCGGAATTTTGCGTGTTGTCCCGTGTCCAGTAATTTTACTTGCAGTCCCAGAATGGAAATATACTAGATTTTTTCCCAAAATTACGATACTACGGCTGAAAAATCAAACCAAACATAGCGTACTCGCGTTGCGTTAGGTGAGCGAGAGGAGGGGTGGCTCGCTACGCGTCGCTCGTCAAGTCGCACTCTCACTCCGCACTCCTATTCCTACTTGGTTAAGTCTCGCACCGGAGACCAAAACTCTGATTCCGTTCGTGGCCCCAGAAATAACCAAAAAATGATCAGCCCGGATCTGGCAACCCCAGCCTCAGCTCAGTGGTATTATTACTCCATGAGCAATACACTGATTTACAGCTGAAGCCTTTTAATAGCTGAAGATCCATTTTCTCATATATTTCCACATGTCCATCTTACGTAAATATAAAAATAGTATATTATCTTAAATTTAACTTCCTAATCCCAGTTTCGATCCTCCAGAGGTACACTGCTCCTTGTTCAAATTGACACTTTTATCCGTTGGGTCATTCCTCGATATCTCGGGAACACTCCCGAAAATGTCTGGTTTCTTTTGCGTCTCTTTGTTTGCACTGCATAAAAACATTGTTTATTACAATAATCATAGAAAAAAAAAAGATTATTAATATAACCATTAATACTGCGGGTGTGCAAAAAATACCAGAGTGCGTAAGCATTTTCAATTATAAAAGAACGACAAGATTGTTGAAAATAACTTTGCATACTCCAATTATTTTTATGAAAAAGGAAGGCAAACGAGCATTCGAGTCACGTGATGTTAAGTGATCACCGCCACCCATAGACACCTGCAACACCCACGGGATCACAGAAGCCGGCCTTTAATTTCCATTCGCATATTTGCATGTTCCATCTTACCGATTTTGGATATTATATTTTACCTTAGTCTATACATATAGGTAAGTTTTTTCATTTGTTTATGACGAACGATTAAAGCTTCAGTTATTTCTTTTTTTACGAACATAGCTTGACCCATAACCTCATTAGTCATTATTTTATAATGAGAGAAAAATAGACCGGCAAATTAAAAAAAAAAGCCTTTTAATTCCCATTACGCGCCAAAAACTGATAAATCAACTTTAACATTGATATAAACAGAACAATAAACATTGTTTATTGTTTCTGTTTTATTATTATTTTGTTTATTACGAAAAAGATGAGCGAATATATTGAAATATCTAAACCGAAGCGGCATGCAAAAGAACCCATTGGATGTTTGTAGACCCATTGAAAATGAAAAAGCATACATTACATTCATCAAAAAAAAAGTTTAAAACTTCAGGTACACTAGCTACGAAACATATATCGTAGCTAAACGTTTAATCAAATTAATTGTTTTAATACATGATGGTGTGTACATTACCAAATAATGACAAAATATTGCGATTGCCTTCTTAACTTCTGTACCACCCTTAATAAACCCCCTATTTTGAAGTCGGTTAATTAACTTATACCAAAACCTTCTCCTCGAGTGTAACAATTTTTTTTTTTGTAAACCACAAGAAAATCGAGTCAGCCAATAAGCTTTATAATCGCGGACAAACATATACAGGTCAAACTGAGAACCTCCATTTTTGAAGTCGTTTAAAAAATATATTTCAACAAAAATGTAAAGCAATTATTATTTTTTTGTTGTCCACGCAAGAATTAAAATTACTAGATTATGGATGTATAATTAAATGTCAAAAACAAACTCCAATTTGAGTTTAGTAACAAACATAGGTTGTGACGTCATTAGATGTCAAATGACGTTCATTATTATGGCCACGTTTGCATTTAAAAATATTCAAAATTAATAATGAAAATGACTTTATTTTACAGACATTCATTTTCATATAACAAACCAATTTATTTTCCCCATTTTTTTTCGATTTTTCCGAGTTTATGTTAAGCTCTGAAAAATCGTTAACACTAATAGAAAGTGACTTCTTACGACTATTTTGGGGGCATTTTGCGAAAGAGATATTTTATGTCTGAGCTAAAATTGTATCAAATATGAGATTAAAACTGCACCATACTAATTCATTATTCTTTATCATTTCGATGTATGATCATCGACAGAGATAATTAAGTACCTATAGTTAATGTTACAAAATTAATCTGGGATTTTTCACTGATTACAATTTAAAAGGTACTTTTTGTTGATAACGCAAATTGATATCAAGTTTACTAAGGATATTAAAACAAATATGATAATGAACAAAATGTGGGGATAATATATTTAAAAATATATTTCTACAAACCAAATAAAAAAAATATATATCTATCTATACTAATATTATAAATACTAGAATAAAAGATAGGCTACTTTTTATCCTGGAAAAATATACGGTTCCCGAGGGTATAATTTATTGTAACCGAGCAAGGGGCTGACAAGATATTATATCCATTAGATTATCCATTGATCGGACGAAGTCGCGGACATTAGCTAGTATAATAACAAACAAACACACTTTATGATAGATTGTTTGTCAGAATTTCACGTTAAAACGTAGCAACGGATTAGTGTGATTGAAGGACTGGAGTGTGACGTAGGCTACTGTTGGTACTAGGTAGGTGTAGCCAAAAATTTTTTAGAATAAACTTTGTAATGTCTCATCATTATTTTTCTTACTTAGTGTCCGTTCACACAGACCGACGCAGAGAGGAGAGTATATTTTTATCACATTTAAATATATATTTTGAATCATTGTAATATGGTATATTTTTTCCTTTCACTTCTTCTGATATTCAGAATGCTTAAGAACAAACCTAACGCGCTTATTTTAGTGTGAAGTACTCTTCTACGTTATGTGTAAGTGAAACGGCTTGGTCTGCTCCGAGCTATAATCCGCGCCGGTCAATGTGAAAAGTGCGCTCCGATCCTCCGCGCCGGTATGTGTAAACGGACCCTTAGAGAAGCATCGTTTATGCCCAATTGTTGTCAAACAATATAGACCAATGAGAAAAGAATACGTGGCATTTGATGTCTCCGAAATTGGAAGTAGTTATTTTCAAAACCAGACGAAGCAAGTGATGTAACATGTATACCAGTATATGTAATTATGACGCTTGTAGACATGACGAATAAAGAGGGGGGACTTGACTCACGCGTCCCACTCAAAAGTCGATACCTACAGATCACCTACGTGACTGCATAAACGTAAATCTTCTGACGCTTAAATTTAAAACTAGACGACCGTGTCCACTTCATTGGGTGTTAAAACATAGCCTAAAGCAATCCTGAATAGTGTAACTTTCTGATTGTGAAATAATTTTCATAATCGATTACTGTTGCCGCTTTAACAGCAAATAATAAAAACCAGATTAAAAAAATAAATATTTAAGGGGGCTTCCATACAACAAACGTGATTTTTTGTTTACATAATGGTACCGATCTGTTCGTGTGCGAGTCCGACTCGCACTTGACCTTTTATGTCTATACCACCCGAAAGTTGAATAGAAGAGATCTGAGAACCTTCGGCGTTTTTTACCGCTTTTTCAACTTATCTCTTTTTTTGTGCAAGAAAAATCAAAATATTTATTCAGAAATTAGACGCCCGGCAACGCCACTCGAATCAGATATCAGCTACTTACTAAGATTAGCTACCTACGTGACAAGCAAAGCGTACCCCATCTGAAGCTTCCTATGAATAAAGCTTGACTCACGTCCTTTTCTCTTGACCCAATCTTTATAAGTTAGCCACTATATTTAAGGACACTCATGATAACTACATATATCATTGTAAAATATGTAGTTAGTAAAATCCTACCCACAATATCACGATAAATACAATAATACCTACGAAACTTGTTTAGCCAAATCCATAGGTTTGACGACTAATCAACAAAACCGTGTTATCATAGTTTAGTAGTCGAATATATTTACAATGAAAATAATTAATAAATACGTTGTACTAGTTATTGTGACGGGAGTAAAGAAAATATTTTTATACAAAAATAACTTAGGAAAATAAGCACGATCTTCATTTTTACATATTTTTAAACAATCTTAACATTTCATTTCTCATTGATTTTTTTTAACGTGTTTGATTTTATACTTGCTATTATTTATAGAAAATTAGAAAGTGATACTTGCAAAAATAATGTGAATCTTAACATTTAGCTTGCAATTCACCTCCTTTTAAAATAGTCAATTAACGTATTCGTTTGAGTAGTTCAACGAGATTGGCATATAATCAAAAAGTACCTATTTAATGGCATTCTGCCATAGTTTTAATTGTTTTAACAAAGACAATCGCTTGAAATGCTTATCGAACACGTATTTTAACTCCGCAATTCATAATATCGTCACAGACATTACCTATATGCCTATATTTCTGTCAGTTGGTCACTGTGACGCCAATAATATAATTATTACATATTTATATTCACATTTCGTCTTGTCAATGAGTGGAAAAAAGCGTAAAACTAATGTCGTATACCAATTTACTGCTAATATTAAACATATGCGACTATTTAGAGCTTATAACTCTTCAAGTTCAGATTTAGCTAGTTGCACTAGATTTATCTAATTAGGTATGTACCAGTCTAATTGTTTATGTAGTCAAATGCAGCTTTTAAAAAAAATAACTTTTTAAATGTTATATACGACATACTACAACATATAACGGTTTTAGACTCACCCCTTAATATAAAACAATTATGTGATGAACTTTTCAACATACACTTACAAACTTTAAAATAGAAATGGTAAAACAAACAAAAATACTCTTAGTACTTGTTTTTGTTGAGCAAAAGTTTCATAGTTAATTAAAATTAATGTAAAAAAAGCAGTTAAACCACAAAGCAACATGCAAATAACATTATTACACCAACCAAAGTGCATTATTTATGAATATTACATAATTAAATATGTTCAAATGTGAAAAACATGGAAATATAGAAAAATTTCCTTGTAATGTTACATATATAATATGTAATCATAAAGTACCTTGTATATTGGATTTTTACTAAAAAAAACACACTTGAACATATTCTCCCAATATAGCCTACTCCAAAATTAAACAGAAAGTAAGCAACATATAGTTGGAATAAACTACACAGTAATTAAGATAAATGGGACAAATAAAATCTCACCTGAGTAATATCCTAAAGTTCTCCAATTCTCGTATACTATTAGACAATCTCGCAAAAGCATTGAACAACGCTACAATCTCTGTTCTCTGCAATCTTTGTGACTTGTGTCTGAGAGGAAGCTTGCCCTGCACGGGGTCGCCTTCAGGACTATCCCATCTGCCTGAAAATAAGATCTTCAGAGCTGTCCCTAAACCTTGAGTCTGCAGTTTGCCCCAGAGCTTACATTTATCACATCCAACACAGTCCATTATCCTTGAAATATTCCAAAAGTGCTCACGAAATTCATTTTTTAAGTTCACTGCCTGACTACCTCCATTAAACATGGAAGATTCATTGAAATGGTCAGGGAAAGTGTAAATCACCCCCAACATGTTACGAATCGCTTGTCTTGTCTCCTCGTCCTCTGTAGGATTGCCAGTAAAATACTCTTCCCTTTCAAGGTATGGCCCGGCTTTTGCTAAAGCTCTCATTTCCAACAGATACAAAAAGTACAAGTTTTTCAACCAGTTAGGGCTCTCTCCCAGGGTCTGAGAGGGATCAAATCTTCTCTGAAACTCCTCTAGATTAGGACCCCATTCACCCTCTGGTGATACAGCAAATCCTGCAGTCTTTTCAGAGAGTAAATACTTTGAACACAAGTGAATATTTATGCTCGTGTGCATACCAGATATTGCTCTATAGAATACTCTTTTCTCCAGACACATATTACTCAAATCTGAACTCAATACATAAGGAAAAGATTCATACGGATTTACTTTAGGACGGAAGCAATTCTCTTGATATATGCTTCTCCAGATTCTATGAGCTGAGGGACCTTTGTAGCCCGTGTATCTCTCAGGGTTCAGGGACAAATCTACATATTCAGCTTCAGCATCTCTGTCATCATTTTCACAGAATTTCTCTAGGGCATCATCGTAAGCTTTCCACTTCGCAATTTCATATTGACTAGCGGCACTGATAGTCATGTTCAGGTAACCCAGGTCAGGATCATGATCTGCATCAGAGCTACAGTCAGATTGGGCTTCTTTTGAATATTTAGTAGCTGGTGACTCATCTACATGATCATTTTCATAACCATTAGCATACCCCGGAACACTTTCTTTGGAGCAAGTTTTTATATGACAATATTTCATGGCGCATCTGCTGTCATCTGCCCAGAAAGGACATTCCTTTTTTAAATTGACCTTGTAGAATCTAAAATAATCTTTGCTCACCAAGCTCTGAATTCGGGGAAATATCTTGACATTATTGAAATAATCTATGGTATCAACATTACAGGAGCAGTCGCCTAGGGCTCCGTGGAGGGCTTCAAAACACACATTGCTGTCGCAAGGCTTTTTTCCATACAGTTCCGTGTCGTAACTCACCGCCCGAACTATCGCAAGAGCGAAAATTATAAACACAACACAAGAATTTTTAAATGCCATTTGCAAGTTGTTTGTGCCCATTTTTGAGTTAGAAAATCACAGTCTCGAGGATGTCTGCACTACACATTTAGAAATTTATGACGAAACACGAACAATCAAGTGAAAGTTGGTATTATGTTGTTCATATGTGCCGAAAAATAATGAATGACGAGACTACTCGAAGTACCTTCGACAATATACTCCACGAATGTCATACAAACACATCTGTCATTCTTAAGAGTTACCATGGAGTTACCAGTATTTTTAATTTTACCCAAAGAAATTAACAAATACTTCGTAAGTGTAAACCACGGAAGGATAAACACAAGAGGAATATACGAAATAATTTACTAGTATTAATATAATTATCTAATAGGTACACGAGAATTAGAGAACTTGGGAAATAGATCGCGCGAAATTTTAATTTGATTTATTTATGGAGTTTTATTATGTTAATTCTATCACCCTATTTGTAATAGTGAGTGGTATGGTATAAGACATCTAGATACGCCGTTAAATAATTATGTAAACTCTCTAATCTCTCTAATCTATAGATGTAGTCTATAGCATATTTGTACTTAATATGCAAAAGGTCCTACCTATCATGTTTTCTTTTCAGCATCTCTTTTTTCTTTTCATCTTTCAAGTAAATTCCCGCTTAGGAAAGTGCAATTTATACCTTATATTAATCTAATGTGCTCTAGAATCCCAAAATTCATTGTTATATATTAGTTCTATATTAATCATTATTGGGGGTTCCAATTTATAAGAAAATTTATGGGATTTTTTTTTCATACTGCAACATTGTAGTACCCGTCATCAATGTCGGTGTCAAAGTCAAAAATAATATTTGTAAATGTCAGACAGATCAGTGACAGATCTGACACTCAGTCACTAATAATTTTAAAAAAAATTGAAAGAAACAAAACATAACAAACTTAGGGCTCTTAAACCTTGCTAACAAAGAAAGAATTATCCAAATCGATACATGCGTTTGGGACAGACATAATGAAACACACACACTGCTCAGTCCAAGCTTTGCATTGGAGGTTAAAAAACTATCTGTAATTGATCACAGATTACTTTTTATTGGAGACTAGCGTGCCCAGCCCAGTCTTACTTAAGTATTGCAGTTTTGACACCCACGTCTGCGATTTTGGTTGTTCTGTGTACCACAAATGTAGGTACATTTCTATTATAAATATTTAAATTAACAAAATAATGCACGGTTAGTAATTTAAGATAGATCAAGTTATTTCAACGAAGATTTGCATATTTGTTAATTACTAATCCGACCACGGTGAAGCCAAAAAAGGGAAGTTTTTTGAATGTATTTGAATCAGTTCCTTTGGTCCCTTAAAATGCTTCAACCAAGGGCGGCTGCAAATAGTTTTGGTTCAGATTTAGTAAAATTTACAATTTTGATATAAAACATCGTAAGAATTATTTTAGTAGCGCAAGTGTTGGTAATTACAAACAATAAACAATTATTTCTAACACCAGGTGGAGTGTTTAGACTAGCTTTTGCCCGCGACTTCGCTCGCGTCAACTTCGGGGGGATAAAAAGTAGCCTATATCACCTCCAGCCCTTCAACTATCTCCACATAAAAAAATCACACTAATCCGCTGCTTTGAGACTTTTGATGAAAATAGGAAAAACTTTTTGTTTACATACGATATGTAAATTCTCATTGTCACAGGACAATTCTCCTATTTCCCTAGATTCTTTGCTGCCGTTAACTTCGGCCATGTTTAAGCAGAAATCGAAATTACATTTGAAGCTGAAAAAGCGGAAACTTAATTATGTATTTTTAAATGATAGCCTTAATTGTAGTAGAAAATTTATTAATCACCATACATAGTAAATCATTCACATAGAAGCTGATTCGTCGGAAATGCACAAACATTTTCAACCGCCAAATACAAAGAGATAAGAATAATATCAATTAAATTATTTATGTACATACATATAGTAAAGTATGAGAAACATTTAAAAATCACATTTAATAAAAATGCACTTATAAAATCTAGGTATATAATCATGTTATATTTATGTATATAATCTTTTTTTTTTTTTTGTAAAATGGACATTTAACCATTATAACTTTGAATTATGAAAATACTCGTTATTTCTGCACTTGTAACATTTTAATAATAAACAGTACTTAATCCTAACTTACTTGGTACTTTCTAAATATCAATAACTCAAGGAATTTCAATGTAACGAATACTAACTAAAGTGATTCACAAATAAACGTTATGTAACTTAATTTAAAGGTACATTAAGTCTTTTTATATCTACGCTATTAAAATTTTGACACGTAGATAAAAAAGTTTGGAGACATGTTTGGATTACAAAGAAATCAAGTGTGTTAAAAAGGCACATTTTTTTTTAATTAAAAAAATGCATATTTTTCTGCTTCTATAGGTACCGAACAAAAAGTCTGACATATAAAATTGATTATAGTAATGAAAACGCTAACTAGCGATTTATATTTTTGTACTAATTGAAAACGCGAGATTTATGTCTTCACATTAATCATTTCAAAGACAGTATTAAAAATCTTCTTTGATGCATAACTAAGAAAATACTTAGTTATGCTTCAAATAAGTTTTTAAATTAAATAATCAAAGTTTAGTTCAATTCATCAATCTCGTCTTTGGACGGTCAAAGTTCAACAAATCTTACAGAAAAGTTTGTCTAATCTATGGTATAATCTGAGGACGTAATGGCACCCACGCATCAAAGAGATTCGATGAGATTGTCGTAATAATTATTGCATTTAAAAAGTGCTTTTGTGCGTTAAGTATGTGATGTAAAATAAGTTTTTTTTCTTTAAGTAGACTAAATAATAATCAAATCAGATCATTTACAAGATTCAAGAAAACTTCATTGCTAAAATGCTAATGAAGTGATATGGGCTGAAATAAATTTTACTTAAGACTTTTCAATACAAGGATATTATTATTGTAATAATTTAATACATGCAATTAAAGTAAAATAAAGAATTCTTGTTTCAATCGAAATATTAAAAAATATTCGTGTCGATGCTTATTTTCATAAGGTGGGGTGATGCGTTATCCACTAAACTCTTAAAATTGTACAAAAATTTTAATAACCGTGTGTCGTTTTCTATTTTTTTTGCGTAGACCTGCTTGCTTTATGCGTACCTGAAAAAGTTTAAACTTTAAGTCAATACATATTAAAGAGGAAATTAATAATTCTCAAAATTAAAGTTTAACTGGTACCGGTAAATATTAATCACAATTTTACCAACACAACAGCAAATTTACAAGTATTATATTACTGAGTACGTGCATTTTGATTAAGTTTTTACAAAGGATTAAATTCTTCGAAAATATCTACAAGTTCAAAAAATAACAAGAGTTTCTTTTATGAGTAAAAGGATAGAATCTATTTTTTTTCATTCATTTTGATTATCATGCATACCAGATTTTTTTGTTAAAGTTTTTCCTTTGAGAAAGGCAAAGGGAACTGAAGCCCATACAGCCATCGTCTATAATTTCATATCAGGCTAGGTCTGAAATTAGCCTTTTTTTTTGTAAATGTTGCCATGACCTAAGCAGTAATACCAAAAATATAGTTTTACGATTTTAAAAGTGCCATGCCGTACAACAAAGTACTCAAAGGAAAATATTTTTAATAAAATTAAATTTTATTAAAATACAGTTGTTATTACACATATTAGTATAGTAGTACGAGAAAAAAAAACACATATTGTCATACACATATTTATTCAGTACAAGTCGATGGCGTTTCGTATTTTATGGATAGAAATTAATATTTTTCTAAAGCCTATTTTGGCACTATGGCGTATTTTTTTTTACAAAAGCAGCATAAAATTTATTTGCTGCAAAATTATTTCCATGTAAATATAAAAAAAAATTAGGTATATAAAAGACAAGAGCTAAGTGTACACACACAGCTTATTTTAATAAATGTATCATTGTGAATCAATTGTCAATATCACAAATGGCTAATTTCTTATTATTTTTTTATTTTTGGAAAAATAGTCGTGAGCCAGTTCACGCAGTAATATTTTGAGTAAATTCAGTCGAGTATTGCCATCTTTGAAAATTTTTAATACGAAAATATATCTTGGGATTATTTGTATACTTATTTAATTCCTTGTCGTCACGACTATTATTCTAATAGAGATTCTCAAATAAGCGATTTTACTAAATATAATTTACGATAATATCAGATTATTGTAATTCGACTTATATATCGTAGAAGTTATAAATCTAGCACATTTATATATAATATTAAATATTTGGAAAATGAGATTATATGAGACACCATTGCAGTGTCACAAAATATTTGTATGTATACTTATATACGCTTAATATTCTTTTTTCATTTAAAATAAAAAATTACAACAATAGTTATACAATTCCTGCGTTTCTTCAAATATTACATATAAATTTGAAAAAATGTCTTATCGAAATAAAATATTACTTAACATCCTATGTTATTATTTAAGGTATATATATTTATTTTAAATAACATATTTATTTAAATGCACAGAAGTTAGTAAAGCAACACCCAATGAAAGCGTTATGTCAAACATGTTTTTTTTAATTGCCACCACTTTTCATTACATTACTGTAACAATGCTGTAGAGCCATTTACGCACTATTCTCTGTTGATATTGAATATATCTATATATATATGTACATACATATATAAACTGTGTATTTATGCCCCGAAATCCAGTCCTCTAACAAATGTCAAGATCATTTTATTGTTGACTACAAAAAGGAACCCATAAAAAGGTTCGGTATTCAACACGAATCGTTATAGTTTTGTCATGTCTGTCTGTCTGTCCGCAGTTTATCTCAAAGGTAGTACTAGTTGTAAGTTTTAATATGGCATGGATATACAAAATACTCACCCTGACATAGAACTTTTTTTTTAAGTTGGGACTAATAAAGAAAAAATGTAGACTTTTATTTTTCGTTTTATTATTCAAAAATATTTAGAGTATGGCAAACCCGTTTTCAATTAAGTGAATCGTTTTAGAATTATTACAGGTTTAATTTTTCAATTGTTCCTTTTTACATTTACCTACTGTTGTCATTAGGAATTAAAAAGTCAAAACAGTAGTATAATTACTACAAAACGAGAATTATTCGACCAACTATATCATATTCGGAAATTTATTATTTTATCATTGTAAACTAGCACTAAGCTGTTGTAGGCAACTTTATAACCCTACACCGCACATGGACCGAAACACTCTTGACTGCTTAATTTAGAGGTTAATATTTCCAAACTGCAAATAAACAGAGATTTTCAAAATGGCTGGTTGTCACACAGTATAATTTTGTTCAAGCTTTGTTAACAATAAAAGCGCATTTTATCTAAAAGCGTGTTTACTGAAACATACTGACTTCGGTAAAAAAAATATATTTATAACCAATCGTAATTTTTTATGAGCTTCCTTTAATTAATAAATATTTGAAATAAAAAATTTTTAGTGACATTTTTTTTTGGAATTTTTAACGTACGAATAATTTATAAAACTGAAGTCAATATGCATGCAGTAAAAAGCATTTTTGCACCTTTTATGCACCACACAACAACAATATGTGAGTCAAATAGTATGTAAACAATATCAGCATTTAAATTTTTAAATGCTTTTGAATATCTTTCGACAAAAAAATCTTTAAAAAAAATAAGGTTATTTTATTTTTAAATTTCAAATAATCGAACGATATTCATTACGGTTAAATACAAATCCCTTTTACAAGATTAGGCCATGCAAATCATAGCCTCCCAATTTTGTCAGTAAGTAAGGAGTACCAAAATAAAATGTGTTCATAGGTACCAGTTTAAATGTACAAAATATTAGTAGCGAGACCTTCTGTCCATGTTTCTTATGGAATTGGCGAGGCACAGCGCGAACAAGGCTCCTACGACCTGTAAACGAACACAAAATATAAATTAATTTAGTGGATCTAATAACTATCACTTCAATTCGCGTGGAATTTGGTATGCCACTTAGAACTATTAGGCAAACAATTCTACCTATCAGCTTTGTGTAACTCCAAAAATTATTAGCTTTTATGTTATTTTGATATATAGGTAACCTAAATTAATGTAAAGTTGCATCTAAATCCTACCATTACATTTTTTGTGGAAGAATAACAACAAGCACATACATACATACATACATCTATACATATAATAAAATTGTAACTGAGCTATGAGAGATATTCTGTACATGAGAGATATTTAAGAAAAACATGTGTATATTAGGGGCTCTTTACAGGGCCTATAGAAGCCAAAACGTTTTTAGAATTTTTGTTTGTCTGTCTGTATGTTTGTAAGCGCATCACGCAAAAACTACCCAACAGATTTAGATGAAATTTGGCAGAGCGATGGACTATGACCTGGATTAAAAGATAGGCTACTTTTATCCCGGAAAAATGTACGGTTCCCGAGGGATATAATTTATTGTAACCGAGCAAGGGGCTGACAAAATACTATAGTATCCATTGATCGGACGAAGTCGCGAACATTAGCTAGTTTATAATATTAGTATGATGGTATTTATTTCTCAAGCATACCTCAACACAAGCAACAACGATGGCGATGACAGCAATGGGTTTGTTCCACTTCTCGTAAAGAGCGCCCAGCTTGACGGCGCATCCCTCGTGGTTGTAGCTGGTGCAGAGGTAGTCGGTGTTCAGCATGGACTCCTGTTCGTTGCAGCAGGACTTGGGAGTGGTCAGGAGACCGTAGTCCGATTTGCCGCGGGCACCACAGCATTGGAACTGTAAAAAGATTGAACTCTTGGACTGAACTTGGATTTTGTAGTGCCACTTAATTAACCAGCTAAGTGAGCATTCCGTACCATAATCTATAAAAAAAGGGAGTTAATTTTAATACTAATTACTTGTTATAGCAACAGCAAAAATGCATCATCTGTGAATTTTCTTACGAGCTACGAGTATTCGTGGAATAAAAAAAGCTGCTGAATTTTTTCATTGATCTCTGTTAGATCATTGATCTATATTAAAATACTAATGTATACAATAATATAACAATAACATAGTAATAATAGGTCAAACTCCTCATAATAATTTACTGAAGCAGATAGATTTACATAATTCAAGGTAAATTTAAACAACAACACAATATTTGGACAGGAAAATTTACACAGGATAAAGGACGAAGGAAAATTGACTCTGTTGTTGTATATAGGACTCTGTGGAGCGCACATTCCAATCATTCGTCAGTGTGATTTCCAACATATCTGACTTCCAAGAAATCTACAATAATATTGCCAGATAAATAAATAAATAAATATGGTTTTACAACAACCATACCATTGAAGCCAATGATCTGATGGTTCCACAGTGTCAAATTTAACGAGTTTATTTTAGCGTAATGATGATTCTCTAGAAGAAGTAACAAACCTAATTATTTCTTAAGTTTACGCGAATATTAGACATTAAAATGAAACAAATTTAACGGATTTTATTCCTTCATGCTTTTTTATTCCTTTGTGTGTAGTGATTAAACCGCGATAAAATCCGTTAAATTTATTTCATTTTAAAGTAACAAACCTGTTTCTCGATGTCCTCAAAGAGTTTCATAGACGCTTCGTTGTTGCCACGGGATTTGTACATTTCGTCGATGGTGTGCTCCAACTCAGTCTTTATGGAGCCACCGTAAACGAACAGCAGCACACCCAACACCACTTGCAGAATGATGATCACCAGTAGGAATATCGCGTACTGGAAAAAAGCACACCAAAATTCACAAAAGTTGTCTTGTGAAAAAGAATTTTCAAAATTAACAATTTTCCTGTAACTATTCTACTATACGGGCAACATAGAAAAAAAAGGTATTAAAAAAATCATTGTAAAAGTGAAATTAAAATATTCAATTGTTTCTGTTAAAAGATTTTTATCCCCCTGATTTTGTACTAAACGTATTTAATGTTATTTTTGATGTTTGAAAATATAAAAAGCTTTTATTTAATACCAATAACTACCAACAAAGTTTCTATTAAAAGATCGGTCTCGAGCAAATTTTGTTATATTAAGAAATAGAGCTGTAATTTTGGAGATATCAACGAAACAAACGAAACCATTATTGCAGTATGTCAGATTACACGCTCCCCGCAGGACTGGAGCATCCATATTATGAACTTGTAATTGCAGAAATAGTCGGAAAATACAATTCACAAAATGTCCAATAAAATGTTTCATTTTCAGGATGTTCAAATCGTAAAATGTCCATCCATAGATCATAGACTACCCAATATTCTCATTGTTACCTCATTTTTAAATCCTTTTTCTCACAAAATATCCAGTTTACAGAATATGTAATACTATCTTCGCTAATTAATCTTCTTTTAGTAAAAAGTTGCCTCGAAACTTTCAACGAAAAACTTGCAACTAAATCCTCATAAATTACACTTACAGTGACAACCATGCAGTGGCTCTCCCTGATGGCTCCGCAGCAGCCGAAGAAGGCGATGAGGAACATGATGGCGCCAATGATGATGAACAACCAGGGCCCCACGTTCATGCCCTGCAGCAGGTCGGTCACAGTGTTCCATTTGAGGAGGAACGCCACGCCAATACCGATGATGGCTAGGCCGACCAGCTGAAAATTAAAGAGGAAAATGGTTTTATTATTTATTTTTTAATAGAAAAATTTATAAACTATTTTTCAGGTGTGTTCATGATCGTACCAAACTCCAATACGGCTCTACCAATTTTCTATATATGTATATTTGTTAAGTATGAAAATATTTATTGAAGTATAATTTGGAAAAGATAACTTTTGCTGGTCAGCTAGATAAATGCAGATAGATACGTCTTGACCCACAGATCATATATATTTTCACGATCATTGGTATTGACCCCTTACGTGGTAAACACAGCGAGTCGTAGGCCACGATCACCCAAAAGGTGGGCTTATTTGTAGAATAGTAAATATATAATAATAATTAAGGAAGAATCACACAAATTGAGATCGCCTCAAAAAAGATCTCTTTCACGGGATACTAAAAAATAAATATATAGGGACAATTCAAACAGATTGAGCTAGCCCCCAAAGTAAGTTCGAGACTTGTGTTATGGGATACTAACTCAACGATACTATAACAAATGTAGCTAGACCCAGGCCATCTGAAAAAGGTCATTTCCCGTCATGACCTGACCGGGGATCAAAACCGGAACCTCCTGAGTAGAGGTCAGATATGTTAACCGCTGCACCACGGAGGTCGTCAACTCAGTGATACTAGTATTTTAAGGCAAATTATCAGGGTAGTGTTAGAATTCTTATAACACATCACGTTCTTGAGTACCGACGTTCTCCTTTCACACCAGTTCGTGTATTTCAGTTTAACTTCTCAAACATTACAGTTCTCGTAAATACATCATGAGAAAGGCGAAAAACATAAAACAAACACCCGACTTCTCTTAAGAACAACTGTAAAGATATTCTTATCTTTTGTATATATATTATTATCATATTTTTTCATAACAAAAATCTTTGAGAATATTCATAAAATTTAAGATTTCATCATTTGCCATTGTTTTCGTTTTAGATGGTGCATTTTAGCTTTCAAATTAGGCTCTATTATATATTTATATTAAGTATTCTAGATAAAACAAAGCATAGTAGATACTACATATAGTAGATACTAGCTGATGCTCTAGATTTTACTCGGGTACAATAAATTATATCTCTCGGGAATATTTTTCCGGGATAAAAAGTAGCCTTATCTTTCAATATCGTCTTCCGTATCTTTCAATCCAGGTCATAGTCCATCACTATGCCAAATTTCATCCAGATCTGTTCGGTAGTTTTTGTGTGATGCGTGTACAAACATACAGATAGACAAATTCTAAAAACAATCGTTTTGGCTTCTATAAGTCCTATAAAGAGCCCCTATAAATGTTTTTCTCAAATATCTTCCATGTACAGACATAGCTCAGTTACAATTTTATTACCTCTATATGTATAGATTACATCAAAAGAGAGTATAATATTGGTTTTACGAAGAACAAAATATGAAAAAATTTTGACGCCATGTTCTTTCTTTTCTAAACAAATACTTGAAGGTGACACTTCAGTATTTAGAATACTTAAATACGAAATTCTATGTCGAGTAATAAGATAAAACTTTAAAAAATTACCGTTTCTAAAAAAACTAGAAAGGCGTATTAGATAGTTCCACATTTTGTTATGTCTGACTGGTCGTATGTGATAATAAGGTGGGCGTGAAAGTAAATGTCTGCAAACATACTATGTAGGACACTTTGTTGCTCGGCTAACAATCACTCAGACTACATCGAACACAAATGCTGCTTGCTTTGTTAGCCTGCAGCATGAATGGACCGGCTCGTCCGGGGAAGTACCACACTCCCACAGAAGATCGACGTCTGAATGACGGGTATCAGGCGCCATGCTCCGTCCGGTGAGTGTAAGAGCCGGAGGCCCAGCTTCTCCGCCCTCCCTAAATGGGGAGGGCGAAGGTTTTTTATAGGCCGGCAACGCTTCTGTAACCCCGCGGGTGTTGCAGTTGTCTATGGGCGGCGGTGATCACTTAACATCTCGTGACCCGCATGCTCGGTTGCTTCCCTCTGACATAAAAAAAAATACGTGTGGCACTCGAGGACTCCCGCGGTAAAGCTATTGCATAGCA
>JADGIL010000258.1:0-13119 GCA_020352625.1 Cactoblastis cactorum
AAAAAATCATATATAAAAAATGTTGATCCCGGTATCATTAGAACATGGCTTGCAAATTTTATTTAACAATCCTCAATATTGGTGTCGGCATAAATTGGCTATTCCCACCGGTTTTTTGTTCTTTAAACCCTTTTGTGTTTTATCCATAGATAACCAAATATAATCCATTATGTATTTGTGCTAAAATAAAAAAAAATATATAGTTTTGACATGATCCATGTAAAGCTTTGATGGCGACTCTTAAATGAGAAAAAGTGTCTCTAAATACACCCGTATTTTAAGACATTTCTTCACTTCCACTCAAATTCGTTTCAAGCTTATTGATGTGAATTGGTATTCATAAACATAAATAAAATACTCCACTCATAAAATTTACTCAATTGAGGTGAGGAGACAAGTGTCAAACTTAAGATACCTTGCGACCTACCTAAAGGAATACTCAAATATTCCTTACTCACTGGTTTCAAAATGCTTTTTTTATTTAAATTTTGAAATAAAAATTAGAAAATGGATTTCTATCACTTTATATGCATGATGCCATGCAGTCAATATTATGTATGTATATAATGCTTATTTCGTATTCTTAAATACTTATTTATTATCAATTTTGCTATGTTATTGTTTGAAAGCAACGTTTTTTAGCTCAGATATAGGAAAAATTTTAAAAATCATAAATTTTTAACTACAACATATTATAAAAATATTTTTAAAATTACTACCCCTTATTCTCATAAATGCGTAACGATGTTACATTGAAATTCACATCAAATACTCAGATCTATAATAACTCTAAGCTGTAACAAAATCAAACTTCTATATCAATGCAATAAAAAGAAAAATATATTAAGCCCCATATTTTCCAACCCACAACTACTCGCAAGGGAATTAAAACCTAAAGGTTGTTTCCAATCGACTTAGAAATCTTGAAATTAGTCTTGAAGTAACGTCGCACATATAGTTAAAGGAAAAATTCTGAAAACCTTAAATTTTTAGTTATATCACATTTTATGCTTTAGCTTTTGATATTGTGAAGTTATGGATTTCATTTTGCAGTAAAAATACCAACTGTGACTCGATTGTCATCATGGGTGAACTTTAACTTAGGTATATACCTACAGGTTTGTACGGAACCCTCGGTGCGCGAGTCCGACTCGCAATTAGCTGGTTATTTTTCATCTTCTCCTTCCTTTTCCTGGAAATAATTAACACAACAAAAAATTATTTGCGAAATTGTTTCGTCCGTTAACGCGTGATACGCTGAAAAAGAAAACAAAGATTCATTTCATATATTTTTATATATTGTGGGTAAACCAGAAATCTAATCAAAGTTTGTGGTTCAACGTGTACTATGCGTATATTTTGGTAATTAAAATTATTTGTGCTGCTGCTGCCTTTCATAAATTTCTCTTGTTGGAGGTAGCAATTAACTATTCCCATATCACGATATAAGTAGATTTTACAATTTTAATTTACAATACCTACATGTTTACATTGAAAGTTCTATGTCTATAGTTATTAGAGTTTCTCTTTAAAAAAAGTGACTATCGACTTAACATGCTTGTCCGCTACTCGGAAGGTACCGGGGTCAATCCCAAGTAAAATGGAAAGTAAACATTTTTTTACTAGTACTGAGATATGTATCTATAACTAGCTTTTGTCCGCGATGTCGTTCGTGCGTAACTACTATTATCAACAACTTGGGTTTTTAGCGGCATAGGTATAACGTACATATAACGCAAGTTTCAAAGTTACTTTAAGGCTAACACAATCTGGAAGTGTTCCTTATGTAGAGGTATTATTTATTAATTAATCCAGCAACCATCCCGGAGTTTCATACGTATTGCTCCCGCTCCCATGATAATTACACTTCTCGGTAAAATTATTTTATTATAACCTACTAATGGCGACAGAAATCGTTTCGAATAGGTTTAAAAATATTAATACTTTATAATTTTAGTTAAGTGATCAAAAAACGAGACAGCAAAACGACCTGCTTAACATTAAATTTATTAACTGCAACCCCCCGGGGTCACAGAACCGTTGCCGGCCTTTAAAAAGCCAGCGATCTTCCCAAATGGGGAGGGCTGGGAAGTTGGGCTTCCGGCTCTCCCACTCACCGGACGGAGCATGGCGGCTAATGTTAAGTAAAACATTAACCTTTTGCGTCTGAAACACAAAAGGAAACATATTATGAAAGTTAAATGAAACAAAATTTGGTAATTTAGTTTGTTTGAATAGGTTTCAGCCCTCCGGATCATCTGTTTAGATGGACGTACCTCAGGGTTCTATTTTCGGTCCACTGCTATCTCTTATTTATTGTATGTCAGTGCGTGCAGATTTGCTGACGATACCTAACTGAATGAAAGACTTTTTGATTTGATTTAGTTATTATAAACAATAATTAGTAGATATAGTAGTTTTTATATATTAACACAATTTTAATATACTCAGAAAAGATAAGGCAAAATGTCCAAACATTAAGACACACACACGCATCAGTTTAATAAACTGGTGTATAATATATTACTACATAGTATAAAACAAAGTCGCTCTCCGCTGTCTGTCTCTATGTGTGCTTAGACCTTTAAAACTACGCAACGGATTTGATGCGGTATTTTTAATAGACCGTGATTCACAAGGAAGGTTTTTAAACTCGTGCAAAGCCAGGGTAATACAATAATAGTATCACTAGTAATACAATAATAATATCACTAGTTATACAATATACAAGTATATAAATGTTCATAGGAAAATACAACTTCAGTCTACACTCCAAAAAGGATGTGAAAAAGCATCGATATTTCTCTGGGGAATCCCGGAATCTATTTCTTTTATGTGAAGTTTATAGACGGTACATGGTTATAGCCGCGTGAAAGCGTGAGCTTCTTAAAGCACAAAGGACTTTATTTTGGACCGATTTTGGGGAAAAATATATAGAACTCTTCATACAGATTGATTTGTGCCATGGACGTTATTTCTATTTATAATAATTTAGAATAAATGAATATAAAATTGGAGGATAATTATTAAAAATAATTTTAATTAACATACCATTTAACCATAATTTGATCGACTTATGCGATGACTGAAACAAATTGCTCAATAAAAAGTGAAGGTTTCTTGGAAAAGCAAGAAAAAAAAGGAGAAGAAAGTATCATATTTTTACGCCTTGATTGATTTAGAATTAGTAATTAATAATTTAATCACGTAGTTTTAGGGAGTGTGTCGTCGACAATTTAATCGTCAACGCAACGAGACCGTTTATAGTCGATAGTAAACTGATTGAGAATACAATCTAATTTGACACACACTTCGTCGCGCATCGTGCAACCGAGTCGTGACTGTTCATACCGTCAACCAATTACGTATGAATCGTCGTTGACTAGTTTATACGTTTCCGGCGATAAATAGTCTAAAAAGCAGTTCGTTCATTTAACGCTTACCGCTATGATGGCCATAAAACCATCAGCGTGAGCTTTCAAACCATGGCGGAGGCGCTGCAGTAATGGGGCAGCCCTATTAGCACGCGGAATTATTAGTTATTGTATTGGACCCTGAGGCACGCACCTATATAATGATTAGGATAGGTATATACATAATGAATATAATTAAATGTAACAATATATGCACTCCAGTCAAACCTACATGTAATTTTTATTAAATCTTTGGAAATATTAAATAAAAAAAATTGAATAGTGTGATTTTATCTTGTCACGTACATGTAGCAAATCTGTAGGCCAAAATATTACAGCGAACAGACCTTTGCTCTTTCGATATCTATATTGTCTTAATAACTTTTTGTTTTTGTCTTCAGATTGGATGGAAGTATACCAACGCGTGGCTCGTGGGAAACTTTCTTTGCAAGATGCTGCTTGTGCTAAGAGCTTTCGGCTTGTACTTATCTTCTAACGTTCTCGTCTGTATATCAGTTGATAGGTGAGTAGATCATTTATAGAGAATCTTTATATGTTACGACCTATGTATAAATATAAAAGTCAAAAATTACTGAATTAAAGTTGTTTGATGACTTTTAAAATCTGCGTGGGCAGAGAAACAACTGGCTTACTTGGCTATAGATTTCTCTGACTATGAAAGCAAAGAATTTCTCTACTGATGTTACTAACTTACGAGATTAATTTTAATGTATTTCGTAATACGGGTGGAGAAACGCTAAAGTTTGGGATGAATGGCAGAAAAGATACTTATTTTTTTTTTCTTTTTTAATTCAGTGTTTCGTCTCATTGTGACTAATAGACCATAGAACGAAACACTGAACGACCCGAAAACTATTTATTGATATTGACCTAATCTACACCCCCGAGATACTGGTAATCCTTATTATTATAATAGGTATATTAATATTAGACACACACACAAACTTACACACACGCACACACTTACACACACACACGCGACAAACACACATATGTAAATACAAACACGCTTTTGTTTTAATTTTTTTATTATAGTATTAAAATTGTTTTTTTTTTATGTCAGAGGGAGGCAAACGAGCAGGCGGCTCACGAGATGTTAAGTGATCACCGCCGCCCATAGACAACTGCAACAATCGCGGGGTTACAGAAGCGTTGCCGGCCTGTAAAAAACCTCCGCCCTCCCCATTTGGGGAGGGCGGAGGTTTTTTACAGGCCCAGAAGTTGGGCCCCCTGCTCCCCCACTCACCGGACGGAGCATGACGGCTGATAACCGCCACTCAGGCGTCGGTCTTCTGTGGGAGTGTGGTACTTCCCCGGATGAGCCGGCCCATTCATTTCGTTTTTTAAGCATTGTTCAGTTTGCGGCATACTAACTGTTAATTCAGATGTGTTGACTGCCACGAGACGGGCTTTGCCTAGTACTAGTATCTTATATTAAAAATATAATAAAATATTTATTACAATTACAAAACAGGTATAAAACAACTATAAGTTCACTTAAATATTTCTAAATATTGGGATATAATAATAAGATGCCTGAACTAAGATGTAAATCATCCTTTGTTTTAGGTAAAATAATAATAGAAAGAATAATATTATAATATTATGGAAAGAAATTTTTGTGTTTATATTTAATAAATAGTCTTCCAAAATTTCCAAATCTCAATACTGAGTTATTTTCGATAAGTATACGATTTTTAATAACAAAATCGTTTCCTTACAGATTTTTTGCCGTGATATATCCCTTACGGCTGCCGGCGGCGCGGCATAGAAGCAAGCAGATGTTGTACGGCGCGTGGATAGTAGCACTAGCATGCAGTTTACCTCAGGTATTCACAATAAAAAATACAAGTTTTAATAGAAACTTGTTTGTTTGTAATATCTTTATTGTACGTATAACAATTAATAAAACACAAGTAACACACACAAACACAAGCATTTTAAAGTGTAGTCTTTTAATGTACAATAGCTTGTACTTTTTTATTGTATAAAACGGCAATCGAACAAGTGGATTACCCAATAATAAGTGGTCACCGTTACCTCTGAATTGGAATTACACCAGTAGCGTGACCAGAGTATTGCCGGTATTGTTCCAACGTAACTAACAGATCCTGGTGGATCTTTGTGACACATACTTAGGTCCTGGGTTTTTTTCAAGGTTAAGTATGAAAGAAAATTATCTTTTTGCGATTGACATAGGTTTCAAATATTTGTCTGTGAATTTAACTAATTATTATTTAAGTATATGTATATATGCACTAATATCGTTAAATTATAGTATTCCATAAGACAAGAATCACAATAAATTTGGGATAAACTTTATTTGTACGATTTGTCGATTTATTAATTAATTACATTTTGCGGTCACTAAAGAGTTAGTTTTGAAAATTATGTGTTCAGAAAAGCAAATGTACAGTACAATTTATATTTTTATTTTATTTTCTGTATCCACATAAAGTTAAATAAACGTTATATATTTAATCTTTGGATCAACCAACTGAAAATATACCCCGGAAACACTTATTTTGCTAAGTATTGTATTTCGTCGAAAATATGTTAATTCCATGGTCTACAAATACATACACATTTCCCTTTAAAAAACGTACGAGTTTATTTTACGATGAATTTCACTCATATTTACTTTTGTGCCGTGTTGATACCCTATATGATTCTGTGATTGCAAGTTAAATATGACAGTACGCTTTCTATACTTTTTTCCCAACGAGAAAAAAAAATCCTGCTTTAAAAGGGATGCCGGTCTCTTACTAAAACCAAGTTCTGTTCGAAAATTTCGTAAAATTAAATAATCGTCATTAAACATAGACAATAGAATGTGACAACAATAGGCTTTAATAAAACGCGCAGACAATTATTTTTTGACATTTACTTTACAACTTTTTGGCCGTGTTTCACTTTACCTATTTTATTAAAATTCTGAAAGATCAGACGTTCATGACAAAAATCAGTCCCGTAATAGAAATAGAGAAAAGGACTACTGCTGCAGAATTTACATCCTTGTTTACTACGGAAGTAAAAAAGGGAAGATAATTTTGGATTATATACATTTAAAAAAACCGGCCAAGTGCGAGTCGGACTCGCGCACTGAGGGTTCCGTACAAACCTGTATCCTGTAGACATGCCTGTAGATATATAAGTAAAAGATCACCCAACAGTAGAGTCATAGTTATGATATTTTTATTGGAGACTGAAATACAAAATATTACAATATGGATGCTAGAGGAGAAGATAGATCTAACTAGAAGGCGTTCGGAATTTTTCATTTATATGCACTATAAAACGACTTTTAGGTTTTGATTCCCTTCCGAGTAGTTACGAGTTTGAAAAATAATAGAAAATAAATAATAGAATGATTGCGTTGACATAGAAGTTTGATTTTGATACAGCTTTAAGGTATTATAGATCTGAGTATTTGATACGAATTTAAAGTTAATACCTCTACGCATTCATGAGGAAAGGGGTAGTAACTTTAAAATTATTAAAAATGTTTTTATTATATGATGTAACAAAAAAAACGGTATCCGCAATTTTTGCTATATCTGTATCTGTGCTATATGACGTTGCTTTGCCAAGGGAAGTATTCTAAAGGTTTTGATTTCCTTGCGAGTATTGAAAATGCGGTAAATTGCAGCATAAACGGCTATGTGTACATAATTTAGCTCAAAGCTTTGGCCTTAGCTAAAACAAATAAGCAAACGCATCATGTACTTAGCGTTAAAACTTCGTTTATTACGTCTTGTCTGATTTAAGATGATAATTTCTAAGCTAAATAAGTATCGTTTCATTTCCAAACAATTTAACGACAATCTCCTTGTTATGGTCAACATCTGCTAATCAGGAGGTCCCGTGCTCGATCCCCGGTTGGGTCAAGATAGGTAATGATCTTTTTGTAATTGGTCTAGGTCTTGGATGTTTATCTATATTTTATAATGTATTTGATATCAAATAAAGAATTGTTGATTTTGAAATGAAACAAATTTAACAGATTTTATCGCGGTTTAATCACTACACATGCACAAAGGAATTTTATACTGTTTTCAGTTCTCTATGTGTAACTATTTATTGAGCTCCATTTCGGATACTTTTCAGCATCCATCTTCACGGAAGACTGTAACATGTAATAATATGTAATAAAATCCGTTAAATTCGTTTCATTTCAATGTCTAATATTCGCGTAAACTTAAGAAATAATTAAGAATTGTTGAGTTACTACCTCATAACACTTACTTTGAAGCTAACTTAATCTGTGTGTATATTTATTTTATAGCAACAAGAATATCGTATTTCAAAATGAACACAGAAACAACAATACTCGTATAAGTTAAACAATTTTTAAACGTAAATAATGAAATGATTCAATAAAATGATATCCTGAAGGAATATAATTAATTACCGATTATTTATTACATATCTACAGATACAAGACTTGTACCAGTCCAAATTATCGTCATAAATAAGATAAGGTATACACAGGTTTTAAATAAATCTTAACTAAATCTCAATTATAACTTTACACTCTGCGTTCAGAACACATTTCTGCTCAGGCGTACTTCAAAAGTACATATATTTTATTTAAATATGTACCTAACCAACATTTGTTTTTATCGTAGAGGTTCGATTCAGAAGCTCTTACTTATTTAGTATTCGTTGAACGAACCTCAAATATAGAAGAACTCTATTTTCTTGGCACTACAAGTCCCGGCGACATTGCATGAAAACATAAATTTAAGAACAATAATAAAACTTGGTATATTTTATTCAGAAAAGTTCGCAATTTTTCTAAATTACCTTAAGCATGGGATATGTTTGTAAGTCTAGATAAAGATTTTGAGTGACATTTTATATATTAAACTGTATTTTATATACCAAATTTAATTTAATTTTTTTCAATATTTTCAATTCTGATACTCAACATCTCAGACCACATAATGTACATATACTTTTTTAATGATTTGTACTCGACATATTAAAAGGTTATTTGATTGGAATCCCTTGAGACTGGAATGAAATTCATTTCATTTTCAAAAAATTTCAATCAAATTAAATCCACAAGATTCCCATTAGGGGAGGGCGGGGGCTTTTTATAGCTTCTTTAGTTCTGTGACCCGGCAGATGTTGCAGTTGTCTATGGGCGGCGGTGATCGATCGATCGATTTTTATGAAAAAGGGTGGAAAACGAGCATGCGAGTCACGTGATATTAAGTGATCACCGCCGCCCATACCGCACCTGCAACACCAGTCACAGAAGCGATGCTGGCCTTTTAAGCTAGAAGTACGCATAGATTAAGAAGGGAGAGTATTTAAAGTTGTTATCGATAAATTAAGGTTATATTTTTTTGTGTTTTCTTAAAATATAAAATAAAAAATCTTGGGCACTTTCTTATTATATTTGACTAATTCTTTTTCGTATTTCCAAAATTTAGTTTCAATTGTATGAAATATATACTCAATACGAGATAATTTTTAAATTAATTAATTGAGAAATTTCAGTTTCTTCATATTGCTACTCTATGAGTAAACTAGCTAATGCCGGCGACTTCGTCCGCGTAAATTTTACGATAAATGATATCCCTCGGGAACCTTACAAGTTTTCGAGTTAAAAAGTAGCCTATCTTTTATTCTTGGCCGTAGTCCATCGCTGTGTTCAATTTCATCCAGATCCATTGAGACAAACATACAGACAGACAAAAATTCTTAAAACAATAGTTTCGGCTTCTATAGGCCCTATAAAGAGCCCCTGTATATTTTATTCTTAAATATCTCCCATATCTCACAGACATAGCTCAGATAGAATTTTATTATAAGTATTAATTATTAATTTCCCAGAACCGAATTTTGTAGTTAGTAAAATAATGGTGTATCAATTTAAATCTATACATATAATAAAACTGTAACTGAACTATGTCTGTACATTAAAATATTTAGGAGCAAAAATGTAGGGCGTCTTTTTAGAAACTACAGAAGCCAAAATTTTATTTTTTTGTCTGCCTGCTCGTCTATCTATCTGTCTGTCTGTTGATGCGCGTACAAACATACAGATAGACAAAAATTCCAATAGTTTTGGCTTCTATAGGTTCTATAAAGAGGGGCTCTTTATAGAGCTGTACATTTATTTTTCTTGAATATCTTCAAAGTAGAGACAAGATCGACCCAGTAGAGTTACAGTTTTGTCTACTATGTTTTATGACTGAGTTCTATCAGTTACAATAATTTTATTATCTATACGTAGGTATAATAAATTATAACTGAACTATGTGTGTACATGGGGGATATTTAAGAAAAAAATATATAGTGGCTCTATATAGGACCTATAGAAGCCAAAATAATTGTTTCTAGAATTTTTTTCTGTTTGTAAGTATGTTTGTACGCGAATCACACAAAAACTACCAAATGGATCTGGTTGTAATTTTGCACAGAGATAGACTATAACATAGAATAAAAGATAGGCTACTTTTTATCCCGAAAAAATGTACGGTTCCCGAAGGGTATAATTTATTGTAACCGAGCAACAATGTATTACAATTATTGTAAAATCTACACGGGCGAATTCGCGGGCATTAGCTAGTCATGTATATATGAGTCTCCGATTTTGCATGGGGGTTCTTTTAAGGACTAGGATCGCTAAGAAAGGACTTTGTAAAAAAACTTCCCACAGGTTCGGCAATTATGGGACGCGATGGTAGTCGCGGGTAAAGCTAGTATTCATATCAAAAAGTTACTAGATCCCGCTTTGCTCCTTTGATTCGATGGACGGGCAGCCTTATTTTATCGTCTAGTTTTCATGTGATTATCTTGTTGATACAATCTGATACATTTAATTGGTTGCCGAGTTCGATCAACGAAAGGTTGCCGACGAAAACCAATACGTAATTAATTATACAAACAAGGACTTCACAAGTCCTCTATTATTTTGAGCGGCCTCATTGGCGCAAAAGTTTTGTCTGCATGTCTCTATATTGTACGCGCATCACACAAAAACTACCGAACGGATCTGGGTGAAATTTGGCACAGCGATGGACTATGACCTAGAATAAAATATAAGCTACTTTGTATACCAGAAATGACCTGTCAAGAAACTTAATGAGGCCGAAAAAATTCCAGCAAAGCCGCGGGCAAAAGCTAGTATTAAATTGAAATAGTGATGAATAAGTTTTTAATAAAAACCACTTTTTTATTTTATTTATTAAGAATACACTCAACATTGATCAATGAACCACTTATCTCTTAATAAAAAAAAAATGTTTTAAAGTAAGTATTTATAAATAAATAGCACTTCAACTGCCTCTGAGATCAATTTCATTAAATTTTATTACTTTTAATCATTTTTACTGAGTTATTTTTTAATTAATTCCACATCAAAAAGATTGGTAATTAGTTTTCAGTCAGTGTCAATTTCCAAATAAAATCTTTTCATTTAAAATGTTAAATGAGAAAAATATACTTTTGTTCATCTGGAAGTAGTTACATTTGAATAATTTTCATATTTTTTATAATAAAAATATTATTTTTATCATGACATATGTATTAGTTCAAATATGATATAAAAATCTTGATAGAAAAATGTGTGGTCAAACCGTCCTTTAACGGGTTCTTATTATTCGGTTAAGAAGATTTGGTGGAAAAACCTTCTTAAGATTATTATCCTATACTAATATTATAAAGTGAAAGATTTTTTTTTGTTTATTTGAAGCGATCTCTGGAACTTATGGTCGGATTTTAAAAATTGTGTCCATTAGATCGACCATTTATCGAAAAAGGCCATTTATTTATTCATTTTCGTACACAAATATAATTTTTTTTTATATCAGAGGGAAACAAACGAGCAGGTGGGTCACGAGATGTTAAGTGATCACCGTCGCTCATAGACAACTGCAACACCCGCGGGGTTACAGAAGCGTTGCCGGCCTGTAAAAAACTTGTAAAGATATAATTTATTGTAACCGAGCAAGGGGCTGATAAGATATTAAAGTACCCATTGGTCGGACAAGGTCGCGGGCATTAGCTAGTACTATATAATTTCTTAGAACTACACAAGCGATTTAAATTAAAGCTACTCGGGAGTGGTGAAATGAACATGAATCGTATTTGTACTTGTAATCCTATTACATTAAGAACACTGTTTTGAAAGCGTTCTTTAGTGACATGCTCGCTCAATAAATTGGATATATATACGAATATTTGATGGAAATCATTCAAAGATTCGCTCGAAACGGATTACGATACTATATATTTACTATCTCATCACTTATGAGACGCAAAAATTCTCAGAGGGTTATTTTCTTTTCATTTCTGAGTTTGTTTCTTTATGTAACTTGCCTAAAGCAAAAGGTAAACTTTGTTATTCTCTATTCGTCGATACAGAATGTGTTGAGAGATGATTATTTGTTTAAATTTGTTATTAAATTATATTCCTTCCATATTCCTTCCATGCTGGTCTGGAAGCGAAGGAAAGCCCTCGAAGATCGTAGAAG
Source organism: Cactoblastis cactorum (assembly GCA_020352625.1). Lineage (NCBI taxonomy): Eukaryota > Metazoa > Arthropoda > Insecta > Lepidoptera > Pyralidae > Cactoblastis > Cactoblastis cactorum. Next base: position 11,924 of record JADGIL010000258.1, read on the forward strand.
TCAATCAAAAACTATAACAGAGGTTTCCCACGTCACTTAGCGTGCTTTTCAGGTCCACGATTCTTGACTCAGTCAACCATGTTAGGCATAAAAACTTAATATTGTAACTGTGCTCTGTTATCTGTAGAAATCCTTAACGATTTTTTTTTAACAATAACTAAGTACGCCTCGGGACTTTTTTGAAAGATCCAGGAAGCCTTAAAACAACATCTGTTATTTTATCTTTTACTGCAACGACTTTCTTCGTAATTTTAACGGATGAAATTTCCTTTTTCTTTCAATAGAATTTATATGCACGAAATAATACACATATAATACCTAAAACATCAACAGACTTTCTCTTGTTTTTCTTCATTGAAAGATTGTATTTTCAAAAAGAGTATATTGTGATAAATTACATACTTATTACTTCAAGACTTGTATTGTAATCAACGATAATAAACTCTATACTAATTAAGTACGAAATTGGAGTAGTGTAATACAGATATAGTGACAGGTTGATAGCCCAACGCCTAGGAGATAAAGTCTTTATAGTATGATTGGCATTTACAAATTGCGTGGGAAATATCATCCGGCACATTTAAATTGTCTTTTACCTGTCAGACCAGCATAGAATAAGTTTGATAAGGTAAACATTAAAGTACGAAGACGCAAGAGCTTCTTTGACATTTGATTCAACTCGGAGTATATTACAGGAAAAGTTATGAAGTCGTAATCAAAATTTAACTTCACATAATTCCATCAAAACTCAAGATACATTTTGCGATGTGCGGTCAATTCTATGTATTAATCAAATTTAGCCTTAGGCCAGCAAATTTAATTTAGGGGATAATAACGATTTGATTGACCAATATTTAGTTTTCCAAAAATATTTGGAAAGTGTACCAAATACTTTCCAAATACAATATTTGGTATTTAAATAACCAATGATGTCTAAAACTAAATGTTCAGTTTATCATAATATCGTCAGATACGCCTTCTTTTTTATTCATCGAATAAAGTTGAACAATCTAGAATACACTATTGTCTGCCTAATAAATATATTGGTAAATATATTTATGTGGCAGACAATATAAAGGCTCCATACCATCCAATAGTGGTATGGAGCCTGTTGCTTGCTTTTTTAGCCTGCAGCATGAATGGGCCGGCTCGTCCGGGGAAGTATCACACTCTCAAAGAAGACCGATGCCTGAATG
>JADGIL010000269.1:0-10094 GCA_020352625.1 Cactoblastis cactorum
GACAAATCTCATAATTTATATACTGAATAGAAGATTACTGTACTTATCGCTAGTCTGCCAATCATGTTTGGGAAGATCTAATGTAAACACACGGTAGTGTGCTTCCACAGGTCTGTTATATAGTGACCTAGACCTGTTTATTTCATTTTGGATGAGAGCCAAGCTACGTTCGGCAACATTAAGTCTTCCAAGAGCTTTTTAAATTTAATGATGGCAATCAATTCGGTTACTGTTGGTGGTCACGTTCTTCATATCAATCGATGGAACTGTAGTAGTCGTTGATGATTGACATAATTTAAATACAACGATAAGCCAATTGCATCATTATCTTAAAGTTTTAATACTTTTGACTTAATTCTTTTGATTTTTGCAAGAGTGCTTATCAATTGGTTGTATACAATAATAAAAGAAAACGTAAGCAACATTTGTACAGATCACTTTTATTATTAATTTCGATTGAATTGAATCGAAATATTGCTTAAAATTTCTGATTCAAATTATATCTATGATCTTAACATTTCTAAGTATAGTCCAGTCTTGTTCTATAAAGATAAAGTTATAATAAAACACGTGTGCTTATAAATAAATGCAATGTAATCTTATACGTAAGAGAGTATGGTTATAAGAAAATCAAGCAAAAGGTTTATCATATTGCTATTAAAATTATTAACTCTTATCAATCTTTATCAATAGTGACCAATTGTTTTCCTGACATTGGCATCTTGAAAGTGCTGATGAATGGTACTTAAAGAATATTTGACAGAAATCTAGTCAAGGCCAAGTGTAACTACTCAAAATGATTAATTACTCGGTATGTGATATGCTTCCATTAAATTATGACGTCTACATTAAGTAGATGCGACTTAAGATCATAAAAATGATATCATTTTAGTTATCCAACGTTTGAATTTATTGACGAGGTAATAATAAATGATAGCGGTTTATCATTTCTTCCTTTCGTTTGGTTAAAAATACAATTTATGCATGACTTATCAGACTACAAAGACTAGGTATCCAAAACATTTTCGTATTACGATCCTAGCCAATATTGCAACTGAGAGTTCGGGATATTAACACTGAAAACTGAAACAAAGAATCCACTTACACACACACTTTTGATTTAAATTTTCATGTAGATTAAATATTGCGTACCCAAATACTTATCTAAAAGTTAGATAATCTCGACGCTCTAACGTCAGCTACACATAAGCCAGGTTGAACGCTGACAGACTAGACTAATGCTATTTATGGAGTTTGACATTATCATGAGTGGTTTGAAACCACCAAAACCATTAGTCTGTACGTTGCTGATGTAATCAACCATAATCTGTGGCAAAATGTGTAATGAAAATAGAAAACGTCAACGCAAAAGATAAATCAATTGGACATTTCAAATTTGAGAAAGGATGCCAAAGGAAACAAACATTGGATATGGAATTTAGAATAACTTACAAGTTTATAAGTTATATTTAGAATTGGATATAATATGGAGGAAAATCACATCAGACTGTGTGTGTTTTGTATGTAGAATAATACTTAAATAATGCTTGAAGTTTCATGATTCAGCTAAAATTGGGTAAACCCATCCTAATCCATAAGGATAAATCCCTTTACTCAAGCAATAAATAAATTTTAAAATAACATTTTTAAAAGACACATACGGAACAACGAAATAGATTTTAAAATTGTAAAAAGAACATTAATGATTAAACTATTCCAATAAACGTTTTTTTTTTTAATGTCTGTCGGGTTAATCTCAAATAACGAGGAGAAACAAAAGGATAGGCAATTCCGCTTCGAATTTCACTCAGGTAGGGCCTTGACACACTTAACATTCAAAGAAAGACTACACACTCAATTGTTTAAAAAAACCACAGAGATTGATGTCACCGGGACTGAGTTATTTCTGAGCGGTTCAAATGCGAAAAAAATCGTGAGCGACGCAGTGGTATTGAGGAAAGTGAAGACGTAAGAAACCTTGGTGTCAAGTGAATATTTTGCGGTCCACTTGAGCAAACACGACATGATCTTCGGTCAAGTACCATTGGCATTGGTCGTGACAAATTTTCGAAAACGGTTTGAAATTAATTATTATAATAAACAAATAAACAGTGAAGACTGAGGCCCAAACACATCTCTTGACGACATTTATTTTAGTATTTGACATTGACGTGACTGTCAGTGAAAGAAAATACAATATTGGCGCTGGAAAGAAAGACATCGTGGAGCCTTGATTTATTACCGTCTTTTCTTAAGTAAATATCCCATGTGATACAGCTAGGATGTCTGACAATTACTACCTATCAGACTCAATAAAATTGATTTATATATTGAAAAAATCCAGGCAAACTGTGTTTATTAGAAATCCGGGCCACATAATATACTTAGTGGTCTCTATGAGATAATTATAAGCATAAAATTTAGTTTTGAGCACTAAATCAAAAGTTAAGTTTAGAACTGGCAACCGAGAAGGTAAAAAAAAGAAATAATTGAAAATAATATTGGCCTCGCATTGGTTGTAGTGGACGTTCACCTTTCGAATTTTCCAATTATTTTAATCCTTCCCTGAGCAGTCTTGCTCAGGCTGCCGTATGTATTCTGGGGAGGGCAACAGTTCGCGCAACATTCACATGACCCGCCTGCTCGTTTGCCTCCCTCATTCATAAAAAAGGCCACTTTTCCGCATTTTGATAAAAATATCATTTGTTACATTAGTTTGCTTCCGATTTGAATTTTAATAAATATTATTTTAAATTATAGGCACTACACATAAGTTTTTTTTAATATTACAGAAAATATAATAGTTTTTTTTTCATTATTACATACCAGTAATATTTTTTTGTAATCCCCAATGCGTGCCGGGAATTAACGCTTGTCAGTCATGAATATTGACAGTTTGTCTCGTGTACTTCGTGACTTACAATTGATTATAGCGTTAGTTTACTCGCAATTTACAGACTTTCTTATATGTATATAAAGACAATAGATCTAACCTCGAATATTATATCGAGAGATAGCCACTATTACTGTAATCCATTCAATGCAAATTAACCGGAAGTCAGAATTATGTTTATGGTTTTATTCTCTGTAGGTACTTGTTGAGTTGTACAACATGTTACCTTTATTGTCTAAAGATATAAATTTTAAGTTCATAATCCAAATTCTTATTGTACCTAATAAAATTCATTTCAAAAATAGTTGACTTAAAAAAAAAATACGTATTTGATTGGTAAGATTTTAGAATTCACGTAAAATTTTAATTGAAAATATGATAGGTACTTAAATGTCTTTTAATTTGGATACAATCGTAATCTGATTTAAAAAAAAATAATTATTCAAATTAACTGTAGACCTAAAGATATTAATAATGTTTCAAAGGTGTAGGGAACCGATTATAAACATATGTGAATACATTCATATGTTAATATATTAACTATCTCTTAATTTGTAAGCTGTTCTTTGTTTAATTTATAATAAATAACTTTATTTTCTATGTTCGACACAAGCTAACTTGCACATCATGTGGTTTTCTATGGTTAGGAATGATATCAATGTTTACAATTACCGTCTGGTCAATAAGTGATTCTTCAAATAACTGAAACAACGCTTCAGCTAAAAGTAGCGAAAATGGAGTTTGGGGAGAAAAAATCCGGAAAGTAATCTAATTCGAAGGCTAGGCTTCGTAGTATCGGAAGTCGGTGATGCGTGACAGCGCACCTACTTGCACAATGTATCCTACCACGCAATACGTGAGATGAATTCAATGACAGATTGAATTGAACGACCAAAAAAGTCAATAAGGTCAATTTTGCTATGTGGACGTATTGAAAGTTAGCTGCTCCCTCGTTATAATTTGTATTATATATGTGTATATTGTGCATTTGTAAATAAATAGACAATCTTTCCTGTGATTTAAATATCGATTTATGCGGATGTTCTTGATTATATTGCGCTAGATTATTTCGGGCATTTTAAAACAAAAATAAAACTTGGAAAATGTAATTACCTACGTATAGTTTGGAATTCATGTATCAAATAATTACTCATAAATAACAATTTACAGGGAGTAGCCATGGTTCATTATTTTCTAATATTACTAAAACTTTGAAAATATAACGTAAATACGTTACACGTATTAGAAAATAATTTTACATATGTTACACATGTTTGTTCACGTTTTCAATCTGAATTTTAAAAAAATGTATTATTCATGTCTGCTATCCTAATCAAAAAGCCAAATCCAAAGGTAAAATGTCTGTTTATAATCATAATTTCTTTACGTCATGAGTCTTGATGGCTATAAGATTAACGACCGATCTGATCCCATCATAACTACACCTGGAGTTTTCCTCTGCGTTCACTGAAATAGATTTTGGAAATAAACACAAAACGTCTCACGGAAAAAAACGAAGTAGCTTCAAATCGAATAAAAAATATTATCGATTTAATTTTATAAATGTGACACTGGCTGGCTGAATGGAAAACACGCAAACTGAATAAAAAAATATAGAAATTAGATAACGTGTTCGTATTTTAAATTTTGGCGCGTTCCAACTTATTAGCGTTGTTACCGGCCCGAACGCCGCGCTTGGACTAGTTCGGTCGTTCTGCTGAGCGCAGTTGTCATACAACAAATGGCAAATGGCAAGTCTTCGGGCAATTAAGATTCTCACTCTTAAATGTCTTGATAGCCTTTGATGGATTCATTGACATAGGAGTCGGCCGCAGCCTAAAGTTTATTGTTTTATTTATCGTTTAACTCCAATTTATGCATAGCTATTCATACATTTCCAAATTGTTGTGATAATGTTCTCCTGGTAGTTCTCTCTCAGGTGAATTTCTATAGAACTTAGAAGACATACAATTTTCTAACCACTATTGTCCGCTAGCTGTTATTGAACTTTTTTTTGAGAAACCTTTCCGTTTAAGATACTTGTAATGTCTTAAGGATGTTTTGGTAAAGTATCTAAAAATTAACATATTTGTTTCAAAGTATGTGTATATGTATAGTGATCAGGTAAAGTAATAAAATATATATTTATAAATAACGAAACATGTAAACATTATAATATTAAACAAAATTCTATAATAAAGGTAAATTTTAAAATAAAAAGCAATTCATAGTATGTAGAGACAGATAATCAAATGGTGCGAACAGACTGGTGAAACGTAACTTGGAATTAAAAAATTCGCCGTATACATTGCTGCAACGTATCATGAAACTTACTTTGTAACAATCTCTCATAGGTAGTTTGGACGCCTTCTGCGTAGTTCTCAAACAAATGGTTTGATTTCAATGCAGTTTTTTCATTTGAAATCCAGTTTCCTAGCGCTAGTTCTTACCTATTTTTGGTAAAAATCGGACATTTTTTTTTTAAAAATATCAGCTTTTTTTCCAAAAGCATTAATGGCATTTTTCTATTTAGTTCATAATTTATTTAATTAGATTTTGTTCTAATTTTTACTTATATGAATAAGGCCTCTGTTGTCTGTACCAAACTAATGCATTTGCCTTCAAGGGGTAGTAAATTAGAAAATGTCATGAATAACAATGACCATTAATAAGCCATTTTGCACCCATTACCGTTTATTGCCGGTCGACATTATAAACATTTATTTGAATGTTAACCTCGTGATTCGCCATTTTACATCGCGATTAGTACTATTTTGACCTTGAAAATGTTTGCCATGAATTTATACTGGAGCTCCATACATGGAAATAAAAATAAACATAAGATTTTTTTTGTTTTAGATTCAATTCAATGTGCATGCATGCGAAATGACGCAGTAATTTGGACTTCATCACTAATCTATATATTTACTGCATGTATCATTAAATAATATTATCGATATAATTTTAATAATGTGACACTAGCTGGTTGAATAGAAAACAAGTTTTGAAAAAAAAAGTAAAAACAAGATTACGCGTTCGAATTTAAAATTTTGGACTTGGATTGGACTTCATAGGTATAAGGTGGTACAGCGGTACGTAATAGATTAGTATCTACTATGTACTGCTGTACCACCCTATACCTACTTCATCTGAGTGATGAATAATGCCTATTCATTGTTGCCTTGAAGATCCCCAAATTGAATAAATTCAAGAACGCAGGGAAGGAATTCCGTTCATTAGCAGTTCACACAGTAAAAATATTATAAGTCATTCAATTAACTAAATATATTTTTATTATTTTTTATCCAAAAGATGTCCTATTGCTTGATTATTATCTATAACCTATAATAACATTGTAACTGACCTATGTCTGTACATGAGAGATATTTAAGAAAAAAAAATATTGGGGCTCTTTATAGGGCCTATAGAAGCCAATTCACACACACAAATAGAATTTTAGTCTGTCTGTATGTTTGTATGCGCATCACACAAAAACCGCCGATCTGGATGGCACAGCGAAGGGCTATGATCTAGATTAAAAGGTTACTACTTTATATCGCGAAAATTGTAAGGTTCCCGAGATATATAATTTATTGTAACCGAACAATTATTGTAAAATCTACGCGTACGAAGTCGCGGGCATTAGCTAGTTGATGATAAAATAAGTAACTTATTTGACATTAAGTCCATCTATTAAAATGCTTAGAACCTTGTAATTTAAAAAGATTATAATACAAGATAGTATTGCCATCTGTGCCTTCTACGTAACAACTTTAAACTAGCACCTCGTACTACTGCTTTAAAGCTATTTAATATTGTTGCTACTCGACGTCAGATGGCGCTCTAACGGCCATATAAATACATAGTCTACATTGTTCTGTTATGAGAAACAAAAGCATTATTGATTTAACAAAAACATGTCAGAGCAATATGTATTACCATGTCAGTAGTTTTATTGTAAAAGTAACAAAGATCTTAAATATTGTAGATCAATCCAATCAAAAGCGGTACATTCTCGTCTCGGTATATAACGCTGAATGGGTCAAATTGATTGCGTATGATTGTTGATGAGCAGTCTGAGCGCCTTGTTGAAGGCCTAAAAATAGAACGAACACTCGATGGACAATACAACATATTCACTACTTGTCACAGGATTGTACGATCCGTGATATATTTATTTTAATAACTATTCAAGAGGATAAGTAAGTGCTGAATTGAATGCCAACCACAAACACTAATTGTAAGTTTTGTTGACAATGTTTTAATTTTCACGCATTTCAAAGTCTAATGAGGTTTACTCTCGTCTGGTATAATAATTTCACAAAGATATGTGAAAAATGAAAGGGGAATAATTTTTCTCAAATCTCTATCTAGAGCAACTTGCCAACCACTTCACGATAATCAAAATAGTATTAATTAGAGCCTCACTTAGAGGAAAAAAATAGGAATATTCTGTTGGTCCGTAAAAGAAATGCACTTATGTTGATTATTACGTCATATCAAATTATCGTCGTCGTCGGTTCGTCATTAGGTACAGAATAATACTACTACTATCAAATATTTTTAATCGGACTAGCTTAAGCCAGCGACATCGTCTGCGCATAACTATTATTGTTCTAAGACGATACAACCGTGAAAATTGCATCAAAATCCATTTAGTAGGTTTCGCGTGATGCGCTTACAAATAGACAAAAAATCCAAAAATGATCGTTTTGGCATCTATAGATAATCTATACCTCTACATACTTATAATAAAATTGTAACTGAGCTATGTCTGTATGTACATGGGAGATACTTCCTAAAAAAATATATAGGGGCTCTTTATAGGACCCATAGAAGCCTAAACGATTGTTTTTAGAATTTTTGTCTGTCTGTATGTTTGTAGCGCATCACACAAAAACTACCGAACAGATTTGGATGTAATTTGGCACAGCGATGGACTATGGCCTAGATTAGAAATTTTAAGATTAGAATTAAAAGATAGAATACTTTTTATCCAGTAAAAATGTACGGTTCCCGAGGGATATAATTTATCATAAAATCTACGCGGATGAAGTCGCGGGCAATAGCTAGTTTATAATAAATACACATATAGATAACCATCCAAGATCCAGGCCAATCAGTTTTAGAATCAGAGCTTCATTTTCCATCATGAGCTGACCGGGGATCGAAGCCAGGACCTCCTGAGTAGCGGCCAAGAACGTTAAACGTTACACCACGGAAATCGTCAATAAATTAAATCCCTTCAATTGTGTACAAGAACACAATTTTTCCTACTATTATTTTGTACCTACAAGACGGTCTACACAACAAACACGTCATTTATTATTCAAATCGTTTAACCCGAGTACACATTAATCACTAGCAATAATTTTACGTAAACTTGTATAATTCACTCAGTAAACTGAAGTAACGACAATTAACACATATAATATATGGCTGCGGTCATGATTTATAGAACTGAACAAGCACTCATTATGATATTATGTATATCCTTGCCCTTATTCTTCGGGCAATCTTTTAGATAGAAAATGGAAAACTGATAAGTGTTTTAAATGTCTCGGGGAATAAAACCATTGAATAAACGTAAACGGTGAACGATATAGTACGCTATTTTTTTGTATGTAAGTGTGAGGCAAACGAGTAGACGAGTCACGTGATCTTAAGTGATCACCGCCGCCCATAGACAACTGCAACACCAGCGGGGTCACGGAAGCGTTGCCGGCCTTTAAAAAACCTCCGCCCGGTGCACGGAGCACGGAGCATGGCGGCTGATAGCCGCCATTCAGGCGTCGGTCTTCTGTGGGAGTGTGGTACTTCCCCGGACGAGCCGGCCCATACATACATGCTGCAGGCTAATAAAGCAAGCAGCAGGGTCCACACCACTACAAGTAATTGCTCCATACCACTACAAAGTAGTGGCTCCATACCACAAAAAAAGTAAAATAAAACAGAAAATAAAGATAAGAAAATAATATGTCCGAGATTATATTAAACTTTTTTTATCCTTAAATCGTATACATAATAATTAAATCATTCTCATCATAATATTTATTGACAAGGATAAGTCAACTCAACATTTAGACAGCGCAATTTAAACCAAGGAAGGCCTAATCGATACATTAGTTGATAAAATCTTTCTCGATGTCCTAAGTCACTCAATAGCCTGACAGGCTGACTCGATTGGGTGTGTCCAGTAATCCGATTAATCGAATCGATACGAGTATCGACTGGTACAATGAAAGCGATAGGTGTCAGGGTAGTTTTTTATATTTATCTATTTGAAATATATCCAAGTCTTAATGGAATTTATGTATTAGAATTGCTAATTAAAATGTATGTTATATGAAGATATAAATTGCATATTGAATGAGTTGTAGAGGTTTACTGATTAGAATGTATTGTTTTTTTTATAGTATCTATACATTTAATAAAATTGTAACTGAGCTATATCTGTACATGGGAGATATTTAAGAAAAACATATACAGGGGCTCTACGGTACATCATCTTTGTGTAACTCCAATGGTTTAGGCAGCGTACGCCAAGATAGCTCTCAGAGGGCAGTTTTTTCCTAACTTAATCGACATGTATCGTTATATTACGACCAAAATTTGATTAAACCGTTACAAATTGTAACATATATGTAATTCTGATGTATAACCTACATATATTACTGTAAAGTTTCATCTAAATACGTTTAATAGATTTTTCGTGAAAGAGTAACAAACATACATCTTCACAAACTTTCGCATTTATAATATTAGTAGGATAATAGGATGTAGGATTAAAGGCGATACATTTGTTATTATATTTTTCTAGAATAGGTGATGATGACACTGCGTCCATTAAACATGGAGGAAACTAATAGATGACCTAATTTAACTTTAATTGTTTATATTTATACTAATATTACAAAGTGGTAAAGTTTGTAATTTTGATTGTTTGTTTGTAAGGGAAAAATGAAAATTATTTCAATCAGAAACTTCAATCAAAGATCAGAAAATCACTGCACTTAATGCCCAACGAAGTGGGCACGGGTCGGATAGTAACGTATAAAATATAATGGAAATATCGGTTTGATCAAATAATCTCGTGAATTCGTTACAAAAGTTATTTATTAAACATTCAAATTATTCAGAATCGAAACTTAAACCTTATTAATAACCCTCCTTCTGCCGCAGTCGGGTAAAAATTCAAATT
>JADGIL010000272.1:0-18319 GCA_020352625.1 Cactoblastis cactorum
CTACTCTAACCTAACCTAACCTAAACTACCGCCCTCATCATTTGGGGATGGCGAGGCCGGCAACGCTTATGTAACTCTGCGGGTGTTGCAGTTGTCTATGGGCGGCGGTGATCACTTAACATCTCATGACCCGCCTGCTCGTTTGCCTCCCTCTGACATTAAAAAAAAAAACTATTTTAACTCTAACCCTGAGACGTAATATAGTTTTTTACTGAAGTGTTAAAACCATGAAAATTACTGAGTAGTGGAAGCACATTTCGTTGATTTAATAATGAGTATCAAAATAAAAAATTATAAATGTACTATCAATAAAGTTGTAAAAACATAACAGAGGTTTATTGATAGGAAACAATGTACGATATCATATATTGTGTCACATAAAAATCCAACTTTCAGATATCTATCTTTATATTATACACGTCCGGAATGTCCCGGCTTGCCGGCCGACTGTCGAAATGTGAGGAATTTTTATCACGAGCCCCTACAAGCCTTCTGTTATGAATTATGTGCGTGAAACATTACACTCGGTATTGTCTTATTCTGTGTGAGCCGGGTGCTCTTGCTACGGGTATTTTTATGAGACATTTTAGTATAAATTTCTTGTGCTGATCACATGGGTAGCGCTTATGGCGTTAGCTGAATTCAAAAAATTAATAAATCTTCTTAGCTATGATTCAAACTCGGAAGAATTAAACACTATACGTTTCTACTCTTTCGTCTATATGTATACTGCAGTCGTAATCTTCATATAGATGATAATAAAGCTTAATTATTTTATTTTATTGTATGTATTCCAAGCGTCTCAAATCCGTATCACAGATCTCAAAAGAAAGTGCGGTAGTTAAATAATTATTGTATCAAAATTCCATCTCTTTATCATAACTTTCTTTGAGCAGTTCATATGATTGTGTTGTGTTAATTATGTTTTTTTTTATTAGACTTCGCATGGCTACGAGGTCTAATTAAAAATACCAACTTTGCATAATGCCTTTAGTTATTACCAATTTGCTATTGATTTTGAAAATATAAGGGAAACTGACTTTTGTGTAAGTAATGTTTTGATGATTTATTCTTTGTTAAAATAACAACCTATTATCATTAAACATGAAAGTGATACATAAATTTATCATCTTACAGAATACTATACCGGGTATAGAAGAGGGCTCATTAAAACGCTATAGATCTGACAGAATAAAACATTATGGGTAAAGCATTTGACTTTTTGAATTATATGAGAAATAAATACAAATCAGTGATTCTTTAATTGCGATAGATTATATAAATCAGCAAAGATCTAGTCAGACATAAATTTATAGGCAATACAAGCAATAAAAATTATATAGAAGCATCACGAAATGCAATTTAAATCCCAATGAAGCTTTAATCGAAGAAATGTCGATGAAAATAAGATAAGATCGTAAAATTAAATGACTTTTAGATGCGTTTGGATAGGTAATAAAAAAATATACGAATTGGCAAGTATACACCCATTGACAAACTCTATTGTGTTATGTTGAAAATAGGACATAACGCAGTGTGTAATCAAAAAGCGATTATAAAGATTTAATACAAAAATTTTGACTTAGTTTATTTTTGTCATTTTTTGCTTGGTTTTAACTTACTGGTTGATCTGCTTTCAAATTTGTTATCTTTCTGTATCGTAATATAAATTTACTGTTTTTAGGGTCTCGACCTAGTTAGAATCTGTTGTTCGTCTGTCTGTCATCAGATAGAACCCTTATAGTAGGTATATAGCTGTACACTTATATACACGACGTTTACAGATATGTATGTAATATATATTTGCTGCAGCTATTGTAGAATAGATAAATATTAAAGTGGGGCTTCCATTCCTGAAATATTCCGTATTTTTATAGATGTATTTAATGTACGGAACCCTTCGTGCGTGAGTCCGACTCGTACTAGGCCGGTTTTTTATTGTTCGTAGAAAGAATATGTATATGAGCGTATTTGGGGTGTATTTATGGTTTCGTAGGAACATTCGTACATGCCAGTCTATAAAACTTTTATTGGTCGGTTAAAATGTTTTACGATTCGAATGAGATTATATCAGGTTGTTATTCAACTACATATTTGAGATATACCATTTTTCTAGGAATACTTGCTTTGTTTATTGTTTTTTTTAGCTTTTAAATTTTAAATTATGACTAGGTAGTCTTTATGCAATAAATATTTTAATTCTTAATTAGGTTTTAATTTATAGAGAAATAAAGCATGATAAAATTTAAAATAATATAATGTCTTTGTATGTTTGTTATTTAATTTCTTACCAAGAAGCCTCCTCTTGGAGCCTAGGGCTCCAACCGAAATTTGGAATTAAATAAAGCGTTAATTAACATATCCTGATGTCCTACACAAAAAAGGCGTGTTTATTTATCTTTGTTTTAATTGGATAACCCCATGTCAACATACAGTTGATTTAAAAGCTCTCAACGTAAAAAAAAATTAAAATGGCGAGCCTAAAATATACCCTTGCGGCCCACCCAACCCCCATCGCATAACAATTCTCTTTAGTGTTTTACAAAGCCGTGCAAACACGCCCAAGCCTTTTAACATTTCGCGCCTATCCATTCAGTGATCCCTAATCCAATACAAGTACTGACCACATCATTAATTTTCTACAACATAGCACCCTTGAAAGCTTTAGATATTTCAACGGGAACTTATTTCTCGCGGCAACAAAGGCGGTTATAAATAAAGGTCCTGTTCTCCCGTGGGGTTAGCGCCTTACTGCCTTTGATACAGCCCCTTTTCTTATTTTGATGCGGTGTCTGATGTAACTGACTCCTCCATATCACTTTCTTTGTGGTTCATAAATCATTACTCGTTTTCTGGAGGTATGATGGTGAGACTGTTGTTGTCAGAGTATTTGTTTTAATTTTAATATGACATGAATAAGAAGGTCTATCTATAGTTAATTAGATATAAAACCATGCATGGACAAATTATTACCAAAAAGAGGGTAAACGATAATGCATAATTTTGAGTAATTTTGAAAATCATAATAAATATCTTTGATTTATATGGTGAATCAGATGCCAACTGAAGAATCTTAGCCCAATCTGTTTACGAACGGAAGTTATACATTGCAGTGTAAATTAAATTAATGCATGTACTTTTAATGCAAGTCAGACTATTTACCATTTCCCATGTCTGAGTTCCAGACATCAGTAACTCAGAGAAACTAATTTAAGTACGATTTGCCGCTTGGAACTTGATATCGATGGAAGCCATACTCATGTTTATGGTTGGGAACTCTTACTAGTGCCGCCATTAAACTCATTGGATTTATGTCCCATTACTTTTCACCTGCTTGACTTGAACTACAATTTATTTCGGTGCACGTTATTAAATGTGTTTTAGCTTTTCAAAATTGCTGCTATTTTTGTACTAATGTCGCAGTAAAAAACTGGGTAACTATAAAAGAAAATAAACGTACGAATAACGTACATAAAGAAATACATTTTATTCTTCGTCTCTAAATACGAGTATAAAGCATCTTAAAGCATTATCTACTCCTGGGTTTTGTAAACCAGACGCTTTTGATCCTTCACATTTGGGGCACTTATGAAGGAGCAAGTCCAGATAAGCCGCTTTTAAAATAGCTAGGCTTAAGTTACCTTCGAGTGCTGCGGTAGTACCATATATGAATATGAATTTATTCATAAATTTTCTGATGAAAATAACTTTGGTTTGAATAAATATTATACTTAGTTGAAGGTATTCCGTTGGCGATTGATTACCTAAGTAGTCCTATTAGGTAAATGTAAGTTATAATTTGAAATTTAGGTATAATTAAAGAAACAATAACTAAACCTCCTTTTCGTTCCTTTCTCAAGTTATAATCTTAAAATACATTTCAATTTTTAAGGTTCCGTGCCGAAAGGTTAAAACGCCTTAATTTTTTTGGAATCCGTTGTCCGTCTGTCTACTTGTCTGTCCATCTGTCACTTTAACAATATTTAAGAAGTGAAGTCCCACAGAAGACCGACGCCTGAATGGCGGCTATCAGCCGCCATGCTCCGTCCGGTGAGTGGGAGAGCCGGAGGCCCAACTTCCCTGCCCTCCCCATTTGCGGAGGGCGGGGGTTTTTTATAGACCGGCAATACTTTTGTGACCCCGCAGGTGTTACAGTTGTCTATGGGCGGCAGTGATCACTTACCATCACGTGACCCGCCTGCTCGTTTGCCTCCCTCTTACATAAAAAAAAGAAGTTCTATGGCTCCCACGCTACAAACATAATTGTTTTGCATTTTTTTAAAGACACGGATCCCTTCTTCTGCCAGTCCGACTTGCACTTAGCCGGTTTTCAGAAATTAATTCGTTACGTATAAATTAATTAAAGGCATTCGTTATGAATTTGTAAATACTTACAATAAATTATGTTGCAAACTTTGTTCGCAGTCTAATGAACAACGTTAACTTCGGCTAATACATTGTGCCTGGTCGGCAGCTTCGGAACAAATAGGCAAATCGCTTAACATTATTTTGTTGCACTATTGAAACTTTGTTCATTAGCACTTCATTACTGACTATTGTTCGCTTTGCTTGTTTAACTTATTTGGAATCCGATTTTGCATCGCACTTATTCAAGATACTTAATATTTACTTACATAAAACTGTAATGGTCAGGCCATTGATTGAAAATTAAGTTTTTCTGATTGGTCTTGGTCACGGATGTTTAAATGTACATATATGTACTTATTTATTTATGTTAAAATATAGTGTTTTTGAATTAGTATATACTATCGAACTAAGTTAAATATGGAAATAAAAAGGTGTCATTTAAATATTATCTGTCTGTACGTTTGAACGCGTATAACGTAGAATCTAAATGAAAGATGTGATTTTCAGTTGCATAATATAAGGTCTAACTGAAAATCTGACGTACTACCAATATGGTTACAATATATCCACCGTGTAAAGTTTGTACTGGAACTACTAAAATACTACTACGTCTAATTATGCCCAATTTATTCGTACAACTTCAATACAAATTTCCCGTTGCATTTCATTAACATAGTTCAAAGATTTTCTAATTTCATTAGAGAAAGTTGGCTAATCAGTTCGGATTCAAACAATACTAATATCCTGAGGAAATTCCATAATACCCGAGCCGTGAATCACTGTTTGCTCAAATTATCCCGTAATTGCTCAAATGTAACAACAGTTAATTACGAATTTGCAAGTACCCAAAACTTAATTTATGATTTATCTTGGAAAGTTCGAGTCAGTTCATTTTGGTGTAACGCTGAAACATTTCGCTTTAATAATGTAGGTGGTTTAATCAACGTTTAATTAGGCTTAAGACTGACAGTTAAACTATTATGCTACGTTGTAAAATTTTCAATCATTTAATTGAGACATAATTTTAAAATATTGTTTTACTTTTTACTTATTTTAAAGCTTAATTCTCAGCCAATACACGTGACACAAGCTTTTACAATTTAAGTTGCTTAAAAATACTTAATGAATAAGTGTTATACGATAATGGATCAAAAGTCAATCATATCAATTAAAATAAAGAAGTTAGCAAAACGATTGACGTACGGTAATTAAAAAAGCTTTTAATAATGCCACAGACGCAAATAGAGTAAATTGTACCAGTCAAATTAAGTCCAATTTTCAACGGGCAAGTTTAATTTTTAACTACTTTATTTCCTATTCGACAAGCACTTTGACACTATTCTAATTGTATAGAGAAGCCACTTTGTTCACGTAAAGACATTGGTATTTCCATTCGCCGTAGTGGTGTCGTTTTTGAATACTTTAATAGGAGTGTGGCGTGTTAAATGCAGTATGCTTGTGGCAGTTTTAATTTTTGTCCTTCTCTTTTATTCGTTCTTACGTTTTGTCGTAGTAAAGTCAATTAGTCAGAAGTGAAATTATTTGGGTAACTTAATATTGAAAATTTGAATTACAACAACAGAACAAATCAATTAATTTGGGACATTTAAATCCCTAAATCGAAAAGTTAAATGACCATCATGTTAAAATTTTGTCTAAGTTTTTATAAACGTATATCCATTTTTTTTCTGCCTGTCGACCAACAGGTGTTACAAAAACTTGAATGTAATTGGAAACCGAAATAAAAAGATGACTTTAGCAAATATCTTCGCAAAAATGCTTTTTCTGCTCTGCTTGTGTATATTTCACAACGGAATATAGGACCACCCCACAGTCGTCTGTCATTTATCAGAAACACATGAGAAACACACACATGATGAGGTTATAGAAATTCTCTACACATATCGATATAGAACTATTCGTGAATGAGTATGTAACCGACACCGCTCTGCGGAAAACTCTAGTCGTGTAAGTAAGCTAAACAAGTGACTTCTTATCCTTAAATTAAGAAAGAACTTTTTCTGTAATTCAATATTTGTGCCGCAATCTTGTGGGCGTTCGCTTGTAACTCGTATGACACAATCCATAATTCATTTGATAGTGTTAAACGGTGTAAATTTGTTACTAAGTACTACATTTAACAATTTTTAATTTGAGAAATAAATTGTATATACCCTAGAAGATTTTTGATTCCAACTCTAAATTTCAATTAGCAATGTTAGTCAAATAGACCACAGATTTGAACCTTGCTCTCCTACCTTGTACGTCAATCAGACTACTTAACATTAATTCTTGAAGATATTATTAACTGTGTTTGGTATTCTGGGATCGTATCAGGTCTCACAATCCAAGTCTAATATGAGATTCGGAGTGTTGTTTCCTAATTTATTAAATAAAATTCAAGTTAGTATGACGATGACACTTTTGTTAGTTAAATTTTAACGTCCGAAAAGTACGAAAATACAAGAAATGTGAGCGCAATTATATGGCCGCTTATTTTCCTTTGTTCACGTCGTTTAATTTAATTGCAAAGTTGGTGCAAATTTTACCACAGAATGTTGAAAAGGGACCTGTTTGGGTTGTGTATTTTTTTTAAATTTAACTCACGTGGACTTCTCGTGTGGGTTACTCAAGTGGGCGGGTCCAGGTACCTTGTTTTTTGCCAATCTGCCTGGCATACGACATGTGGTTGTAATGATATCTTGAGATGTATTGGCTTAAAACACATGTTCCTGGGTTAAATGATAAAAGATTTTTTATGGGTATTATGGACTATATGGACTTCAAACTAGTTCTTATTTGTAAACAAGAAGCATATTGCACTGTTGCTTACTTGTACTGTACAATGATTTTATTTTAGTTTAGGCGAAGTCCATTGTTCTTTTCGAATAGATCCGAAAATAAGTCTTGATGAAACATACATAGTTCGCTGTCATATTTATTTATATTTCAATCGGCAATGTATTGAAAGTATGAAATATAACAGTTACAGTTATTGTAGCAATATCTCCTAAAATGAATATACAAAGCACCTTTGATAAACAACTGCAGTTTATGCATTACCTTTCAACATTTACATCGTTTGTATAAATAAAATTCAACAACAAATGATGTAGCAATTATATCATCCTTCTTGCTGTAGCAATAGTACTGTCTATAAATATTTCTGTTTCTTAGCTTTTTGTCAATAAATTGTCTTGGAAATAGCGCTGTTTGGAATAGTTTCATTATAAAAATGTGCACTTGCATCTTTCAGGTTAAAATAAGTTATTTGAACGTGTTGTATATAATGTTGTTTAAGTTCTTATGACGTTTTCTTCAATTATTCATCTAAAGCCTGAAATAAAATATTTCTGAGCCCTACCTCTCTATAGTACCTTCTCTATAGTATTTTATTGTTCATAAAAAAAATCTGACCATTATCCTTAAGAATTTGCTTACAAACATTATGCCCTAAGAAACCAACAACCATAAACGTGACAAGCTTTTGCACAATGCTTATTATTTAGTACCTGTTTTGCACCGAGTACCAACGGGCAATTTATAAATCATATATTCACAACTTTACGATCCGCAACAGGTAACTCGCGAATCTAACAATGAGCTCTTAATCCTTACCGTAGTGGAATTGTCACGTCAATCAGGGGTCTAAGGGGTCGATTGGGCACGTATGGGTTCTCTTCGGCCCCATGTGCAAGTTCTGTAACCCCTTGTTTGTTATTGTAAGAATTGCCCAAACATTCTTTGTTTTGGCTCGGAGAACAAAGAAGTCTTACGTGTGCGACTTTCATCTGAAGTTTTAGTACCTATACTTGCTCGTTTATTTCTCGTATAGATTGTCGTTTATTAAGAGCCAGATGAAGCATAGTGCCAACTCACGCAATCTTATTATTAGCTGCGCCTTGTTGCATCCCGAAGAAATATGGGAATAAGATAGATACATGTATCTATATTATCTATACAAAATTTTATTCTACTCCTGAAACTCATAATAAAAATCTGCCTAGATATTGAAAAGAAATTGACTACGACACAAAAAATAAGACTATTTTTTATCTCGCTGCATTTTTTCGCGATAAGTCAGTACAATGTAATAATGCTAGTGAAAGCCTTTTTTACTTTTCGATTCAATGTTAATATGAGTAATATGAATTAATTATGAGTAATGGGCTAGTGTGGGAACTATGCGATTGACATTGTGTGCATATTACGGTTTCTTCCAATCGTATATCTGCCAGTCGCTATAAGTAATTTAGTTAATTTTGTATTTTAAACTTGACTGTTGTTACCCAATCATTAATATCATCCTTGATTTACACCTTTAATAAGATTTATTAGTAAGGAATCGCTTTAATTTCTGTTAATTCAAATATCAAAAGAATGTATTTAATTTTCTAAATATTTTGCTGTTGATTTGAAAAGGGTTCACAGAACGTAAATCAGAAGGTGATACTTTATTCCTCCCCATTTAAGTCCCTTAGCATGCGTCATTTAACTTAGAAAATACTTGTATTATTCAAGGGTGAGCCTCGGAAAAGTCATCGATAAAAAGAAAAACAAACTAACTTCTGGAAGATTGAAAGTGACGTTCTTCCAAACTTGGAATGCTGTCAGAAGTTATGATTTATGCGCATTTAGATTATCCCTTACCAGTTTGGAGGTAACTTTAGCGTTTTCAACTTATAATTTACCAGGCGGCCCTTGCCCAATTCGTTGGGCACGGGCCGTTAAAATTAGCCCTTCTGAATAGTGTAGCTTTCCGACTGTGAAAGAATTTTCATGATCGGTTCTGTATTTCCGAAGATTAGCCCGTACAAACAACCAAAGTTACCTCTAAAATATTAGTATAGATTGGAAAGATTACTCATTCTTGTACACCGAAAAGTAGCTTATTATTGGCATTGTGACATTTGAAACTAATTAATTAGACTATTAAGTTGGCATAAAAGTTTATAAGTAGTTAAAAGTTCTCGTTAAAAATATGTTTGTTTTAGAAAATTTGGCAAAAGCCACATGTAGAATTAAATTTCATATCATAAGATACATATAATGAACGAGTTGAAAGATTAATAACTAACTAACATTTCCAAAGTAAACATTCCCATTTTGTATAAGTATGGGTTGTCATTAAAACTTTCATAAATTATATATGTATTTTCTTTCACCAGCGACTCCAGCGACTATTTCAATTTTATACAGTAGTGAAGCCATATCCTATATTCAATCAAATGTTTATATGGTTTCTTATTGATGTGATCGTTCTCATTTTCTTTATAAGTTGAATAATGTCACCCCATTATTGTAAATTAATTCCCATTTCGTTTCTAAAGAGAGCAATCATACTTCAGGAAGAATTTAGTATTTACACAAGGAGACATACAAATAAGAAAAAGAGATTTAAAAAAAAATCTCATTCGAGTTTTTATCTTGTGTAACTTAATGCTATAGCTTAGAATATAAATGAAAACTTGACAAGAATACAAATTAACTCCGGCATAACAATGAGCAAAATTGGAAATTCTTTGTATACTCAGTATGAATAACAAGAATTTGGCTGCATATCAGTACATTTTCAGTTTTAGCACCACTATAATAATACTGCAAGTTTATAATACTTTGAGTTTTCATGGGCTTGCTTGCGGCCATACTCTGGATTATGACGACCTCCGCGGCGTAATGGCTAACGTAGGCAATATTAGAAATCTATAAATACTTGAGGGCATTTTATTGTGACAGTATTACTCCAGATAATAATATCAGTAATTTAGCAAATGGATCTTATAGTTATCATATTTTTATATCAAAGTTAGAGGCATTATTTGGAAATATAGCAGTGAGTCCGCGGATAATCTAACCTTTCACTAAGAAGTTAATACACTTTCTCTCAAAAAATCAATTTGTTTCGTTCAAGGGGGGCCTAGCCGAGGCAACAATATAACAAACGAAATTTAAAATAGTACAGAACTGTTTGTTATATATTTTGCGATGATTTAATGGAAAATTTTAGCCTTAGTCTTCAAGTTGTTGCCATTTTAAATTGTAATGAATTATAAAGAAAAAAATATCATTTTATTGTATTTGTGTTTTGAGAACGAAGACGTAAAACGTCACTCTTAGTTTTAAATACATAGGTACATAAAATTAGGGACTGCAGGGTACTTTTAAAAAAATAATTATCAAAAAGTTATAGGTATTTAAAGGTGTATATAACTGTATTATACTAAAAAATCAGATATTAATCATTAACAGTTGCTGTGCACGATTTACACTTTATTTAATGATTTAAGTCTTTAAGATATAGTTTTTTTAGAGTGTCAAATCTATACTTTCGATATTTTACAGCAAAGGTCTCACTTGATCACGGCAGTTTCGTTTCTATCTAGATAAGTAAATTTATTGAAGCGCAAGTTAGAAAGCAAGGCTTTGTTTTGATGGCGATTGATAAACATGATTAGATTCCTTTTATTGCACGTCTCAAATTAACAGGAAAGAATTCGCACCAAGCTTAAGTTTCCCTTTCAGATCTAGCTTAAAATAGTGTGAGATTATTTATTTATTTATCAACGATTGCCCCTTAAAAACTGGCAACGATTTGGAAAACATTATATTTTGATTTTGGTAACCGTTTGGAAAAAAATCTGCCCGTTAATTTTTCATAATTTAATGGATTGCGTTCATTTCTACTGTCACCATCTCATTCTCTGAGTCATAATGCAATTTAACGATAAGAGTCACATAAAATTCGAGCTTAGATATCCAAGCCTATATAAACTCGATAGTACTTGTACCTTATTATTGGCAACCTGATCACATCTACTGGAATCGAATGTCAATCCAATTGTAACAGAAGGAATTATGCTAGCGTCCCAAACAACGCTAATTGAACCGAAAGGTCTGCTCATTTGCTGGTATTTGGAGTGCATGCGATTCTCGATTATTCGCAATTATTCCTAAATCGTACGTAGTTCGGGCTACAACGTCGCATCACAAAGGATTGCTGCGACAGGGAAATGCATCTGCAATCCTATGTCGCTTGAATGTTTTGGGAATATGCGACAGTGTTTTCATTAGGTACAAATTATAAAGTATATAGGTATATAGGTTTTGACGACCTCCGTGGTGTAACGGTTAACGTACTTGACCGATACTCAGGAGGTCCCGGGTTCGATCCCCGGTCAGGTCATGATGGAAGATGACCTTTTTCTGATTGACCTGAGTCTTGGATGTATTGTATGTATTTATTATAAAATATAGTATCGTTGAGTTAGTATCCCATAATACAAGTCTCGAACTTAGTTTGGGGCTAACTCAATTTGTGTGATTTGTCCCTATATATATATTTATTTATATT
The DNA here is from genome assembly GCA_020352625.1 of Cactoblastis cactorum. NCBI lineage: Eukaryota > Metazoa > Arthropoda > Insecta > Lepidoptera > Pyralidae > Cactoblastis > Cactoblastis cactorum. Next base: position 11,720 of record JADGIL010000272.1, read on the forward strand.
TGAAATTACATTATATACATATATTACACAACATTAAAAGATAATTCAAGCTAAATCTTAGAATATAAATTACTTTTTTATTTAATGTAGTTTATCTTACCCATAAAGGGTGGATAACCGTCCTAGTAAATAAAGAAAAAAAAAGTTAGATAAATATTATTATCTGCACTATCACAAAGTCTTGCTGTCTCAGCTATCTCTATAGGAAATGTTAATTTTTCAGCATAAAACTTGATGAACTGACATCTGCTTTACCAATAAATAACACACATATGTATGTATGTTCAAGCCAGTACTGCAAATCACAGTCACTTGGAAATGATTTTCGATTATTCCAGAAATTGAATGTGATTCGTGTACAGCTAACCTTTTATCAAGTTGTACTGCAAACATCTCTATGGCGGAGTCATAGAGGCAACTTAGAAATGGATGTGAGTAGCTTTTTCTGCTGTTTTGTGTACAATACCGTGGCACAAAGGCTTGGAAGCTGGGAAATGGTAACTGGAAGCCAGTTCGGAACGTTAGTTTCATTCAGCGACTGTGCAGTTAATTTGACGGTTTAGGTAACCTATAGAGCTTCAATTAACGTACTAATGTATGCATGTTTTAAGCTTATGTAAGGTAAAACAAGCATGAAAAACAAATTTCTAGTTTAATCTGAATTATAAGATTGCATGTTAAGATTAGTAAATTAGGAAAATAAATTAACAAAAAAATGTTTTCTCTTATATGTAGTAAATGTAATATTAATTTCTCTCTATATTTAATATTTATTCGATGTTTTCATAGTAGGTTTTTTAAAACAGGCCCCTCTTTTGGAAAGAACTATGACTAGCCAAGTTTATTTTGAGTATACAAATAGTTTGAATATAAAATAATACTTAAAACTTGAACGGGCAAGCAGCTCTTGGGTGGCGGATCTGTTTCATCATGCAGATTGGTTCCGCAAAAGGGTCTTCCTGTCCCCTTTGATGATCCCTCAGGACACTCGCGGAATTTTGATCGACAAAGACAACTTTGTAACGTCTTTTTGAAGTCTAAACAAAACGCATCTTGCGTTTTGTTTTTTACTTCGAAAATTTGTAATTTTATTTCATTGCCAGTTACATCAATTTGTAGATTTTGAAAAACAAATTCTTATTTTGAAATATGTATGATACTTCTTTGTAATAACTTAATCATCTGTGATGAATATATCAAGTGTCAGTCTGTTCTTTTAATTTGTGAAAAATATTATAATACTTTCTACATTGCAAAGTCAAAGTTCAAAGTTTAATGGCAATATATTTTATGATATTTTTGACAGCGTGAGATTGGCAGTACATCCATATACCTACTCATGTCAAGTTGTCAATCATGATGGTGAAGTTATATTTAAGGATATTTTTTTACAATAATTTAGGTTCTCAAACTTATCATCTTGGTTACGTCATGAATGGAATTTTAAAAAGTTTGTTATTAGGTATATTTTTGGAAGGTTGACATAGAATTTATGTGGACAGGCACAATTTGGTATTTTTATGAATGAATGTTATAAATGGCTGTATTATATATCGTTTTAGTAAATAATTAAAATTTACTTTTGTAAGTACCATACATTCAAAATTTCATGACTGTTCGACACGATAAAGTTTTCATCCACAATGAATTGTATAGTATTTGATTCTAAAATATTTAACTAATTTCATATGAATATTTTAAGCATCATCACTTATTCATTGACATGAATTAAACATTAAACAAACAATTAATTAACTTGTAACACACGTGTGACACTAAACCTTCTTAAACAACTCCAAAAGACGACTAAATTCTAATGAAATTCACATCAGTTTAATTAAAATTCTTGCAAAATATGCAAAGCAAATCCTGGCAAATATGAACTGAACGCATGTGTTACTTAGCCGTATAAGATGTGGCTGTAAATAACAATATATTGTAATGTAGGGTAGGGTGGAGGCGATCTATATGCTAATTTTATAACCCGCTTATTATATTATATTTTCTGGGCAGGCAGGGTATAGACACGCATTTTATTAATAATTTTCCGTACAGGATTTATTTAAAAATACTTGCAGTAAGTCTTTGTCTTTCGTCTTCAAGTCTCTTTCAATTCAGACAGTCTGTTTCCTCTTTTTCTTTTTGTGCTTATTCATATGAATAATAAATTAAGGAGCTGACTGACTGCCTACATTCAGTAATATTAAATATTTTCCTGTTTTCTCTGGGTGATATGTGTCAATACTTATATGTTAGTATATAGTTATAAGTCTAGAGTAGAGAAAACAGGCTGATTGATTTAGACATATATTTAAGTTATTGTCTCAAAATCCAAACTTTAATCCTAGATGGGACATTTTTCCAATAATAAATTAGATTAAATAATAATTTTCCTGCAAAACGAACGAGTGGTGGATGTTATTACACACTGTGTTTGGGATAATGTTTATATAAAAAAAACTTTGTATAAATTAAATATTTTTATCATAAATTATTTAAATATTTCGAACATTTTAAGAGTAATAATAGAAATTGATACATCTAAAATCATTATCTAATTTAGATACTTAAATGTGTATTGGAAAAAGGAATAATTATTTAATTACGTACTGATCACGAAAACCAATAAATCTATCTTAAAATTAATTCTATCGAACAATTTTGAAAATAATTAGCAAATAACGGTTAATTAAATACTTAAATTTACTGTATACATAATTAATAATATAAGAAAGAAGAACGGTCAGTTAGCGGAGGAAAAATGCAATACTAATCCCAGAATGGTTAAAATATACTAATATTATAGATTGGAAGAATTTGTTGTATTAAATGCGCAAATTGTAGGTATAATCGGTCAGATTTCAGTGTTTGATAAATGGACTTATCAATCAGAATGAATTTTTCCCCACAATTCTCACAGGAATAGCAGTACATTTGGATCTGTGAGATGGTCGCCAGTTTATATATACAGTACGTAGGCTTAGTAAACTTTAGGTCACACGTTTCCACATTAACCGTTTGGGATCGGCCCTCCATCTAGCATTTTACATATCAATCTACAATCTAGTAGATATTCCTACGATCCGCTTACATAAGAAGCTTCTATGTTCCAAAAATTATAGATTCTTAGTCTGAAAACTAAGGCTGTAGGAGCATAGAAACTATCCATTGTTTTAACTAGTAACGTCATAACTACTATTTTAAACGTCTTTTTTATACAATTTACCATCAAAACTGTGATATAGAGCTACATACATGTATCTAAAAACAGTCTATGTCAGTCAAAATTGAGATCTACTAATCAGCAGTTTTTAATTTAGAAGATTTTAACCTCATTGATTTTAATGAATAAAAGATGCATCATTACGTCCTTACGGGTTCCAATAAGTACTAAGATAATTTTGCAGTTAATAATGAACAGCTTGCAAATCCGAGAATGGTGGAAACCCAAAAAAACAACGTGCTCAATGAAAACCGTGCCAATTTAAAAAGAAAAAGAACAAAGTAGATTACCAAATTAACGAAGTAACCTACCTATTTTTATTTCCCTCTGTGAAAGCGTCTTAACGAATTAATTCGTCCATATCCGCTGCGTTCCGATTCACTTTGACTTTTTCCGGCGTCCCCCCAGCCCGTACTACCCTCCCGGAATTCCGTATTCGTTTGTGGCATTACATTAGCCGTATTGTCCTTAAATGAGACGTTGAAAGAAAATACAAATGGCTTTTATTGAGTTTGTAGAATGTTAGCTGGTGAAGTTCTCCTTTGGAAAAGGCATAAAAAATGTACTGGTAAAATACTGTATAGAATTAAAATAATGTAATATTGGCATCATTGGTTATAAATAAAATATAAGTAATATATAAAGCGAAACACACTCACAACATCTCTTACGTCTTACATTTTGTGTCCAAGTTCCTCTTATGACGTAGGTGCTTGAGACGAAGACGGAATTATTCATAATTCCCACGGGATTAAGAATTACACGACGAGCGTAGTCTTCAGTAAACACGAATACAAATTAGAACCTATCACCTATAAGATTCCTTTCTCTTGATTGATTTTTACAATCAGCGATTTATAGAAGCAGGTAACACATTTTTCTTTTACATCTAGACCAACAAGGAGGCAAATCTTGCTTTGGCGAGAAAATTTTAATAACATTTCCATGTTTTATATCATTTTGCTTTTCATTGGACGTCACAAAGTGCTTCTGTTTGCTAAAGTTCTTGGAAAGTTTCATTTTCTCAATATCTCCCAGTGATATTGTTCACTGGCGTCTTTTTCCACAATGCATTCGATTTATCATTTTGTTGCATTGTGCGCCGTTGCGGTTACTGAATTGTACTTTGCTTCGGAAAGTTATAGCTCAGCAGAATTAAAAATAGAAAATAGATTTTTGCATTCCAATCTTGCTGTTGGCTTCCTATTCATTTATACGTGTAGGAAATAAATATTTTGTTCTCGATATTTCTTTATAATAATTTTGCTTTAAAAAAAATTTAAAATTCGTTTCAAAGTCTGCTGAAACAATGTTATCATTTCATTTCAAAGTTTATTTTTTTTTGCCACTATTTGCATGTTCAAATCTTAATTACTCTTTTGAATGTTATAGAGATCTCGGATGACTTCAATATTGGTTATTAAGTAGCGAAACTTTAAGAAAATGCTCTGTAAAATAATCTTTATGGATTTATGTATAAAATTATTTAAAACAATAGCACAAATTTAAGTAAAATATGTTATTGCGTATATGTGAGAGAAGTGTCTTATCATATTATAGATCACGGCAATATGTATCTAGTATGTTTTCCGAGATGAAAGGTCCTATGTTTTCCTCAACCAATTTTTTGTATGTGAAATTTAAAGATTAGTTGAGTAGATAAAGCGTGACGAGATACATAATAAAAAAACCAATAAATATACTCACTGAATCAAAGACATAACCTGTCCCTGTTAACCCAAACCTTAATAGATTTAAGTACACAAACATATAGGAAACATTCTGTAACAGAAAGATATATATGACCGAGATTGAAACAGAAAATAAATTCCTTCCAAAAACCAATGAACGATTTCCCAATATCACAAAATCCAATGAGATCATTCATTTCACTCAGGAATCCAGCTCATCTTCGAACATTTCTCCTTATCAGATTATTTCTCCAAATTCTCGCTTTGAATCCATTTCTGATTAAGTCTCATAATTACATCAAATCAATTATCTGTCCTGATATTATAAATCTGATGAGCTTGTTCATTTAAAAGCGTAAATCTCTGGAACTGCTTGTTAGATTTGATATCCTTTTTGTTTAATTGCTTTATTCATGACTAGCTACTGCCCGCGATTTCGTCCGACCACTGGATATTATTACAATTAATTATATCCCTCGGGAACCGTACATTTTTCCGATTTAATAAGCAGCCTATCTTTTAATCTAGGTCATAGTCCATCACTGTGCCAATTTTCATTCAGGTCTTTTCGGTAGTTTTTGTGTGATGCGCGTACAAACATATAGACAGACAGACAGACAAAAATTCTAAAAACAATCATTTTGGCTTCTATAGGTCCTATTAAGTGCCCCTATATATGTTTTTCTTAATATCTCCCATGTACAGACATAGCTCAGTTACAATTTTATTATATGTATAGATTAATAGGTAATACATCTTAATCAAGCTACGGACTACTAGCATTTTGGAAGGACTACTGCTGAGAACAAACGCTGATTGTAACTTAGTTGTAGACCTCTTTATGGATCTGCGGCTTTAAAAATTAAATATTATCAAATATTTTCCTTTTATTTGGGTTATTGAATTGAATTGGTTATTTGAATTTTGTAGATTCTATAGTAATTTATAGTTTCTTGTATTTCGTGGGACAAGTTGAAATTGGTCTAATAACTCGGACTGCGAGTAGTATTGGAGAGTGAAATCAAGAAAAAATGAACTATTTGATCGTCATCGCTCTTTCAGCCTCTCTCTGTCTAAGGCTGAGCATAGGCCTCCCTTCCAGTACTTCATCTTTCTTTATCTTGCTTCGCTTTCCTCATCCATGATCGACCTGCAACTTTGACGATATTATCTATAAATCTCATTGCATGACGTTCGACACTTCTATTTCTCGTTTCTATTATACTAAACAGAAATTTTGTATAATTATATTTTGTGTTGCTTAATAAAGAGAGCGAATGAACGAAAATTCTGCGGTATTTGTAAAATCAGCTTATTTCCAAAGTATGTTGGGCAACGTAATTGGATTTTGTTGTTCGATCCGCCATTGTTTTGCTTAACCTTTGCAAAAACGACCTACGCGACATCGATGTGTTTAAATATAATAATTTCAAGAGAAACTTGGCTTGATTGGGAATTTGAATAATTTCGATTAGTAGGTTTATATTTATTGTTGTTGTGTATTTTGACATGCTTCGCAATTATGTGACTTATAGCAATAAATAAAGGGGCAAATGACACTGATTAAGTTAGCCACAAAATAAGTGCGACATTATTTTATCGGATACTAACTCAAAAAATAATATATGTTATAACAAATACATAATTATTATATATAGATTAACATCCAAGACCTAGGTTAATCAG
>JADGIL010000275.1:0-20791 GCA_020352625.1 Cactoblastis cactorum
GACACCATTCTCTCACAATTTCAAATTGAAACTGAACTTTGTTTTAAGGACTACTTGTAAAATTGTGTTGAGATACATAAAGTTTTTATTATTATTATTATGTTTCTCCTTAACATAATCACGGGCATGGTGACCCGGACTTTTATTATTATTGATGTAATGGCGCCTTTGCGATATTCTGGACCTGCATTCCACCAATAAGCCCACCATTTTACTATGTCTACCCGTAAGAGATAAAGATGTAATACTGTTTCTGAATCTATTGCAATAAGCTAATAGACAACTATAAGCGATACATAAAATAACTAACTCGCTGTTTACGTAATGACCACGAATTCATGTCGAGGACTATAAATATTAAAAACAAAGCAGCGAAAGGGCTCGCCAGTTTAAAAGAAAAGCAATAAAAAGTGAAATAATAAAAAATGTGTAACTGTGAGTTGGGCCGAAGCCGCACCGCTCCGAATTTAAATTAACCACTTCATACTCGACCCGTGAATGAAATATTTATATGACCGCAAAGCGCCCTCCAACAGGAACTCCCGTCATCCACCCGCTAATAACGAGAACAGTATACAAAATTCCTGGTTATTAGCGAGTGGCTGCATGTAAGATGGGTGCCTCGCTTTCCGTCCCGTCGGATCAACTTTTTAACAGGATTACCCTTTTGAGGGTACCGAAGCATGCCGGAAAAAAATTCAAAAATTATTCAAATGTTTGATGCAAAGTAGACAGATGTTGCGGACAAGCCCTTATCTGTAATGTAATATTTTCTTACCTATATTAAAATGGAAACCTATTGTTAGTACAGATCACAAAGTAAATTACATGAAAGTGTATTTATCATTTATCAGTGAAATAAAAAAATTCATAAATCAATATATATAATCTGATCATAGGTATGTAACGGTTGTTATTAATAGAGCCAGAAAAATGTGAGTCAGATTATTTTTTGTACTAGTATCGAAAATTAACATATTAAATCACATTTTAGAAACGCTAAATTAATAATGACGAAAATAGTAATTGCGGGTGATACTAAGTTCGCAGCGAAAACAAATAGTTACAGAATTCTCTAGAATTCTCTAGTCATTAAACAAAATCATTAGTGTACTTTGACGACGATGGACGCTCATTTGCTGTACCTTGTAGGAATATTGTGAAATTATTATATCATGCTAAAATATCAATCTTCATAGATTATATATATTATTATCTACATATACATATATATATATATATATTACTTCATAATATTAGTATAGAAGTCATTATATATACATACTTATTTTTAGTTAAGTACATAATATTATAAAATATTAAGTAACTTTCGGGAAAAGTTATTAATTATATAAAATATATGTGCCTCTAAATGTTTAGATTTTTTGATATTGATACATTTAATTAGAAATCTCCCGGTGATAAATGGTGTTATAGGTCAATATCGAGTTATCATGTGGATTTTTTATTTGTCTGTGTTTTTCCTACGACTAACCATGACTCAGACTTTACTGTATTGATATGTACATATTTTTCATGTTAGGTATTAATCTTATGACCACAAACGTTACTTAAGTCATATACATATTTGCACAAATACACTAATGCTGGGGTAGCCAGAGTAAAGTCATAAGACTCGAAATCCACGCCTAACTATTAGCAGAATGGTGGGATTATTGGTAGTATCTGCTAAAATTAGATTTGAACCCATGACAATAGACGGCTTTATAAAACCGATTCACGAGAATTACAAACACAGACTCGACAACCATGAGCTAAACCCATTATAAAGTTTAATACTAACCCGAAATTAAACTCAAGGGCTCATGTGGGTGAAAGTTTGCAAGTCAAACTACAAAGTGATCATTATGACCCTTTTAATGACAAGCTGGAATAGAATAGAGCCATTTGACGAAATTATATGGAGATAGCGGTATCTAATCTTACGATAAAATGCGGATTGTTTGTTTAATTTAACGATCTAAGTACACTTACGTTTACTCGTAGTTCTTAGTAGGTACGTCTCTGTGTCGTATGTCGAGCAGTACAGGAGAAGACAATAAGAACGTACAAAATAATGTAATAGTGTTTTAGTGTTAAATATATTTTATAATGTACGTTTGTCAGTATATTGTCTTATAGCATTTATATTGTCTTCATTTTACTGTACTTATGTTATTACCTGAAATAAATAATTTATTATTATTTAAAAAATTTAGAACATTCTGGATAAAATAAAACTAGGTATATTTTTTATTTTCTTTACATAATATCAGAGTTTACTTTCGCATGACAAAAATATTAAACATCCATAAGCTTCTCCGTAATGCGGAAATTTTCTCCAGGATTTTCCTGGTGACCGACCGGTCAATCACCTCAAACCCTTTTACGTTGCACATAATTCTATTCGTCTCGGCTAGATCCCAGAGTGTCGGAAAATATAATGATGTTAAAACAGGACTTGCACCGTATTAGAAAATCCTCTCCTGCGTGAAATACCGCCCTCGTATTTTTAAATCAATTAATCCTATAAAACTGGCACCCGGGAAATTCAAATTTAATTTTTTTTTTACAAACAATATTTAAGCTACACTTATATGTACTACCTATGTTATTTCATACTTTGACTTTGGCTAAAGTTTGTTTTATACGACTTAAGCAGGTAGTAAGAGCCTAGAAGCCTGCAACACCGTCTGTGCTATACGTACCAACGGCAATTGGAGTCGAAATGAAAGTCGATTTTCTGTAAAAAGAGTGGCACTCACTCAAATAAGCCGAGTCATTAATGGTACTAGCTAATATTTCAGTCACTAATGTAGCTCAATCATAGAAAAAGTCTAGTAATACATATGTATGAATATCTTGCCATACACAAATTCCTTTCAGTCTACCACCGGTTGATGGGAAGAGATCCCTTCACGGGATCACTGATCACAGGGCCACTGTATGTATTTTACCTCTATAAAATTATCACTTGTGTTTTAAGTATTGCTTTGCGTACAATAAAGATTTTACAAACAAACAAATAAGTTACTCACGTGAAGCGTAAATTAATTGAATTCAAAGAAGAGGTTTTTCCCAGTCACTCATCTTCAATTGTATACCATTAAGTACTTGGAAGATTATCTACATGATTCTATAAATTAGAGGATCTACTCTGGAACAATTTATAACAACAATTCAGTCTTATTACGGACTGAGGAAATAAACAAAAGTTTGTTAAGGCTAGAGTAAGTATGTAGCTATTTATAACTTGTTATGATCAACTAGAATGAATCTTGTTCGTTGTTATTCAATTAGCATTATCATGTAGTCCAATATATATGTAGAATAACAATATTTTTACATCAGTTCAGTACTAAACATTGGTCCGCAATTTGTTCTCTTATATGTATGATGTTCCTTGTAAGTTTTCATTTAATAATAACGACATTCCATGGAATTTAATACATGTTTTAAGAGAATTTAAAAAATTTCCCTACATGTTAATAAAAATTGTCCACAGAATAAATCAGCAATCTCTATTCTGTTATTAATCTCATTGTCAATTGTGACCAAGGTGAAAGCAATAAATAATGATGGAAAGCTATCAGGAAATACTGCAGACGCTTTAAATATGGTAGAAAGTGTTGCTGGAAACCCAAGTATAAGCACAAATGAAGGCAGATCAAGGGTAAAGCGACAGTTTGGAGGCTATAATCCTTATTATGACCGTTATCGTACGTATTTACAAGGATAATATACATTTGCCACTTAAAATCCATATTTCCATACAAATGTGACCCCGGGGTGTTGCAGGTGTCTATGGGCGGCGGTGATTACTTAACATCACGTGACCCGCCTGCTCGTTTGCCTCCCTCTGCCATTAATTTTTTTTTTATTAAAAATGATAATCCATACAAATATTAAAATGTGAATGTTTGTTTGTTTGTCCGACTTTCACGTCGAAACGGAGCTACGGATTAGTTTGACTTTTTATGTGGAGGTAGTTTACAGGCTACTTTTTTAGTTTTATTTAACACGAGTGAAGCCGCGGGCAAAAGCTACTTAAGTCATAATCAATTAATTATTTTCCTAAACCTGTTAAAAAAAAGTTTTCAGCCGAGAAATTTAAATATTATAATTTCATATTTTTTCGATGTTTTGAAAGTCATCATGATTAGCGAATTAATTTTTTTTTATTGTTTTTTCAGGCCCATATCCTCCGATAATATTCGGTGGCGGCGTAGGCCTAGGAGGATTTGGTGGAATTGGTTACGATAGAGGTTTCGGCGGAAGAGGGTATGAAAGCCGAGGTTTTGGTGGAAGGGAGTTTGGTGGAAGAGGATTTGGTGGAAGAGGATTAGGTGGAAGAGGGTTTGGTGGAAGAGGGTTTGGTGGAAGGGGGTTTGGTGGAGGGGGGTTTGATGGAAGGGGATTTGGTGGAAGAGGATTTGGCGGAAGGGGGTTTGGTGGAAGAGGATTTGGTGGGAGAGGATTTGGTGGAAGAGGTATTGGCGGCAGAGGCGGGATTGGTGGTTTTGGCGGAGGCCGTGGTGGAGGCAGGGGCTGAACTTGAACAAGACTGCGTATTCAGTAAAAGACTCACATTCCTGACCTTATTAAAAGTAGTATATTATGTGAATTTAACAATAAAATATATTTTATTTTTGATTTTGTTGTTTTAAATATTTTATTTTCCTTCTTTTATATGTATTTGTTGTGTGGTTGAGGACCATGATGACAAATAATTTTTATTTTGTTCGATTACAATTATAAGTCAAATAAATTGAAAAGTACCGTATTAGATATGAAATTTGTTTAATTTTTAACTATCTAGTTTATTATACATACAAAAAGACTAACAGTCCCATATATCTCGGAATTCGAAAGGAATTTTTTTAAATTCCACAGTTGTAAATCTACTACGGAATTTAACGAAACATTTCTTTATATGTATCAATGTCAAAAAATTATAATTGTTTCTGCATATCAAAGTCACTGTCACATCAGGTAATTTACAAAACAATGTAGAATTCGGTCAAAACATGTTTAGTGAATAATTAGTGCATTTCATTAGCATATTAGTAAGGAGCTTATATTTTCTTTTAGAAATAATATGATGTAAATAACCGTTTCTATCATATCTATATAAATTTGTTGTATTACAGAAATGGACGGAGGTTATGATGAGATAATTTCGGAGAACCCATTTTTTGTTGATTTGAAAAATGAATACACGGACCTGTTTCAACATTGTATAGCGCAATCTTGGGTAATATGCGTGCCGCGAATTGGAAGTCTAACAACTCGAGTCTTCACTGTTGAAGACTTCTGTGCTCACATCTTAGTGCCCAGTGACGAACTACCGGAAACTCACTATAGCACCCTCACCGAAAAACAAGTCACGGTAACCAACAAAGTTATAACAATGGAGGTCACTAAAGGTCTACCTTTACAAAGCCACATATTATTTGAAGAGACATTCTACACTGAAGACTTCATTAAGTATAAGGTATGGTGCATAGAAACCCCTCTTGAACCAACCTCTCTGACAAGTGATAATTCTGTTAGTAATAAGTACCTTACATCTTTGAATGACTGCATAGACTTGCTCTGGACCCAAGCAGCTGGCCGTCAAGTACTTGATCAAATTGAACAAAGTGTTAATTTATTTTTTAAAAAGCATACTGCTGTGCCGTTGGCTTTAACAACGTTAAAAGATTCTGTGAGTGAGCTTTACACACAGTGCCTTCAAATAACCCTGCAAAATAGGAGACTTAGGGAAAAATCTAAAGTTTGTAAACAAGTCCTTGAAAACATTAAGCTTGCAGTTGAATGTTATATGCAACATCTTTTATTTGACTTTATATTTAAGCCCATTTGTACATGTTGTGCATATGAGGACTCCCATCTTAACAAAAAAATAAGGAATATGGGTGATATCCAATTAAGGGATCTGGATATAAAAAAGGAATTGTACCATGCAGTACCAAAAGCAAAGCAAATTCTCTCAAAAATTGATACATATAATACTGTCTTAGAAAAAGTATTGTGTTTGAAACAAGCTCTCAATGCAATTAACAAAGTGGATGATGCAAATAATGTTGTTTTATTAACTGCGGACGATTTGCTACCCGTTTTTGTGTTCTTAGTGATCAAGTCTGGTTTGCCAAATTGGTACAGCCAACTTACTTATATGAAAGAGTTTCGGTTCAGCAGTGTAGGAAAAGGGGATGGAGACGAAAGTGCCTTCCTTATCACTACTTTAGAAGCTGTTATTGAGCACATACAGTCAGGAGCTCTTGCTGGGCCACCTGACCCAGAAGCTTATTATTATGAAAGCAACCTCACACTTGAAAATGTAGATGGCAAGCAAAGGAAAAGTAGTTTGACAGAATCCATTTCAACATCAAGCACAAACAACAAAGATGAGACACTAGAATATATTTTTGATCTTATCAAAGCAAATCATTGTGAACAGGTCCAATCTATATTGCTTAGAAATCAAAAGCAAGTAGAAAGCTTAGAACAGAATGAAAATAATCCGTTTGAAATAGCAACAAATGATATGGACAATGACGATGATGAAGAAAGTGAGGAAGAAATTTATGAAAAACTTTGTCATCCTCTGTGCAACTGTAAAAAATGCTGCTTTAAAATATCCAAGAATCTTGTAAGAGCATCTCCTACAGTCACATCAAGAGACAGTCATGGTCTGACACCCTTACATGTGGCTAGCATTCATGGAAAAGCCACCATTGTAGAGGCCCTAATAGACATGGGTGCTGAAATAAATGCTACTGATTTAAATGAATGTACACCATTGCATTATGCTGCTAGTAGAGGACACCAAAATGCATTACTATTATTATTACATTCAGGAGCAAATATTAATCAAACAAATATTGATAAGAATACACCACTGCATTTATCTGTCAATAATGGTCATATGAACTGTGTTAAGGCACTTATATACTTTGCTGAACACAGCAGAAAAAAAATTAATATAAATTACAAAAACGAAAATGGAAATACTCCTTTGCATTCTGCAGCAAAATGGGGTTATGAAGGCATAGCAAAATTGCTAATAGAAAATGGTGCAGAACCCTCTCTGCAAAATAAGAGTCTCAAAACTGCTTTTGACTATGCTCACAATTTGAAAATATTGAATGTACTAAAATCATGTACCCCCAATTTATTTGAATATATCCACATAGCCACTACGGACATAAAACCACTAAAAATTCAAACTAATAATGAAATAAAAATGAAATTAAGTAAAATGAACTTAAAACATGAGAATATAAACCCCCCTAAATCAGTAGAAAACTTAAAATTGATAGACAGAATATTAAAAGCTATTTCATATGGAGATGTTAAGCTTGCTTGCTTTTACATGGGTATTGATTATGAAGCTTATGTGAGCAGTGAGGAACAAGATGGCTCTATGTGTCATCCTCTTTGTGAGTGTCACCAATGTAAAAAAAAATCTGTAAGTTGTACCGAATTTGATGTCAACTCTCCTGACTCCCATGGATTTACACCATTGCATTTTGCAGCTCATTATGGCAGTGTAGAATTATGCAATATACTTATTCAGAATAAGGCCAATGTAAACTGTATTAATAAAAAAGGTCAAACGCCTTTGCATTTAGCTGCATTAAAGAACAAACCATTAGTCATACGTACATTATTAGACAATGGTGCGAAAATAAATGCTATAGATTTGGCAGGAAATACTCCACTACATGACGCCAGTGAAATGGGTAACATAGGAGCCATTAAAACATTAATCAGTTACAACCCAGATATAACCATGCTTAATGGTTCTGAAAAGTCAGCTTTGGCAATTGCCAAAGAAAAAGTGCATCTGACCATTATAGATTTGATAGAAAAATATGCAAATAAGTTGTAGATTGACATTATATTGATATAGGTTAACAGTAAGTTCATTAAACATTAAGATTAAGCTTCACAGTTTTCCAAATAATCTATTATAGAATAATGGGCATTATTTTATTATCATTATTAGGCTGTAAAAGTCACAATATATAAGAAAACTAAAATTCTAAATAGATAAGATTTCAATTAAAATATCTGTGCTTAGTAAATAACTATGATGAAAATGTATTTTGTGGATAAAAAATAAAGCACTGAAAATTTACTAGTATACTCATAATTTTAAAATTTATCATTGTGGGATATTTGTAGTAATATAGAGAACTACCAAAGTAAACACAAAATGTAACTGCCATTGTTTTCATTTCAATTAAGTAGTTTATAAATCAATTCTTGACATTACCTACCTATATTCCTAATTTTAATGACGTTAACAGATTAGTATAATTTGTATATATTTGCACAAATATTTCAATTTCTGACAATATTATTCTTTTTACTATGTTTTATTAATTTTCTTATGGATTAAATATTTACAACATATTTGTATATGTATCTCGCTCACTACTTATTAAAACTTAATTATATGACAAATGTTGTGAAACCTGTTCTTTCTCGTTTTATGAAATTATATTGTTTGTGCCATTAGCAATGTACCCTACACAATATTTTTAGTTTATTATAAGACTGACTTTTTGTGTTATTTTTTTAGTGATATTGTTCAGATCATGTACCCTACCTTGCAGATGTTTTTTATAATATTTTTAGTAAATAATCTTTATTATAATTTCCTTTTTTATTTATATACCTATTTTCTAGTTCATCACTAATCCCAAATTCAAGTTACTTGATAACATCAGTTATCAAGTATACAAAATTAACTACCTATTTTTTAAGGATGGGCGGGTGCCAGCGTCACTCAAATGGCTGTAAGGCGCGATCACCATTATTGGTTTTTATATAAAACATTTATATCATTATGAGTTATACCCTTATCTGTCATTTTATAAAATTGTATTGTTTAACATCTAGTATTTTAACTAGGCAGAAACTGCTGATTTTTATCATATAGTAAAATAAATGTTAATTTTGCAAAATTATCGGTGGTTTAAAAATTAAGACATCAATTTTTGAATGAAATGTTTTATTATAAATAAATACAAAACCGTCGTTTAAGCATCAAGCAAAAGCTGATACAATGAAATATACATATGTATACGATGTTGTGTCAAGGTGTGCGTTATTTAATGTACCTATATACATACATATACAGGGTGTCCCAGAAATCAACGATAAGCCGAAAACAGATGATAGAACAAGTCGTGGCAGTTATTAGAAAAATGTGAAAAAAAATCTTTGTTATGTATTTTTTATATTATATGGATTTAAAAAAATATTGGAAAACTGATGATCCCGTGATGATCTTTCAAGTCCTAAGACTACGAATATTACTTTTTTAGTACTGAATTTCATACTTCGGGATAGGACCATTTTTCTTTTATGCGATGGGCGAGCAACTTCTTCAACAACAACATTCTGTTAAGTGTGGCCTTCGAGTCTCACGACTCTGTCTACCCCTGCAAAGGATGAAGACGTGATACTGTCTGATATTTGATAAATTTTTGCCTGCGGCTTCTCTAGGTTCAATTTTAGTGGGGGAATAGAAAGTAGTAAATGTCACTCTCCAGTCCTTCAACTATGTCCACATAAAAAAGTCACTAATCCGTTGCTCCGTTTTCACATTTATAATATTAGTATTATTTGCTCCTGCTTAAATCTCACGGTTTTGATTCAGTTTTCACAGCACTTAATTAATCTTACAGGACAAAGTCTTCAACATTAAAACAAACATATCTAATTTGCACGCCATTAAAACACTTAGCACCATTCATACTACGATAATATATTAAAATTTTCTTAAAATATAGGAATGTGAAACACTTAATTTTAATATTTACTGCTTACATTATAAACAGATAATTTTGTTTGGTTTATGATTAGAATTTTTATTATAACCTAACACCAAGCAATATTCTATTTAAGTGGTACATTGCAATTGTGCATGAACTTTGTCAAACTTTAAAAACAAATTAAAAAAAAAGATCAATATAAAATTCAATTACAATAGTAGCGAATATCAATTGGTCCCGTTGAAATAAGTACTGTACCAACCAGACATTGCGCATATGTAATAAGAGATTTAAAGAATTATAAAACCATAATTTATGTACCATTTGTTGCAATTGTTAATAAAACTTACATAAAAAATCATTGTAGAACTATTATAACGGTACACTTAAATCACTAATACAATAATTTAATTACTTCATCTATACAATTGAATGACGATAATTTTGCTTTTTGTTTGCCTGTAAATCAAACTTTAAATTGCATTACACAAAAATCAATCGAAACATTTATCTAAATATACAAATATCAATAATAAAATGTTGTTAAACAAAATATGTCATGTCATTTTATCCTTGTCCACAAAACGTATATCCGTGGATAATCTCTTTATGATAAAATAGAGGTATTAAATAAATAAGTACAGTCAAAATAAAAGGTCAATCTGTCTTAACAACCCGTCTAAAATAACTTTAAGAGACTTTTTACGAAGAATTTTGAGCGAATATTCTTTTAATATAGACTCGAGATCCGAAAGAGATAGTAGTACAAAATACTGTTATTTTGGCTGCCCCTAGATATACCCTTCAAAGTTCTACATTTCATACTTTTATCAAAAATGGCTAACGTATCAATTTAAGAATTTTCGAACGTTAGCAATGTTTTCTATTATTTGTAATACGACAATGAACAAAGTAAATATCCTTAGGCCTAAAATTGTGGCACGAGCACGTTAACCTGGCTGATCAATGTAATCATCAAGATACAAAACATCACCAATAACTATCACATAATATCCAATACTTACTAAATTTGTGCTCTAAGTTTGGGTCGGTAAAGTCCAAATTGGCATTTCTTCGCGTTTTTTCTCTTTCTTCTTAACGTGATGCCGGTCTCTCAATCTGACGTCGTCGTTTTTCGCCTGAAAATTTTTCGCGTCACTACGCCAATCTTCGCGTTTGTATGGAGACCCTTCTTTCCTGTAATGTCTCGGGGATTTCTCTCTGTTATTTTCATCATAATAAAATCTGCTTTTGACGAACAAGTCGTTTTTTTCTACGTCGCACATTTCTGAAGGGAGCTCTTCATCGTAGCCGCTATCGTCTAGCTCTATGACGTCTCCTCTATGGAATGTG
The DNA here is from genome assembly GCA_020352625.1 of Cactoblastis cactorum. NCBI lineage: Eukaryota > Metazoa > Arthropoda > Insecta > Lepidoptera > Pyralidae > Cactoblastis > Cactoblastis cactorum. The sequence goes on from JADGIL010000275.1 coordinate 11,145, forward strand.
AACGAGTGCGGATAGTAGGCTTGGAGAATGTCCTCGTGGCGGAATTGCTGCATTTGGAGCCACACATGCGGCAGCAACAGCGGGAATCGCCGCAACCAGTAGGTGACAAAACCATCAGGTAGTTTGCCAAGCGTCTCTCTGACTTCGATATCTAATTCTCGGTAGTGATGTTTCTGTAACGAAAATAGATTCAGACATAAAAAATACAAGAATATTTACTAATATTACAAATGCGGTAATTTTTGCGTGATTCGCGTACAAATATACAGACCGAAAAAATTCTAAAAACAATCGTTTTGGCTTCTAAGGTCCTATAAAGATATTTTTTCTTAAATATCTCCCATGAACAGACATAGCTTAGTTATAATTTTATTATATGTATAGATTTTGATGCAATTTTTTTTATGTAAGAGGGAAGCAAACGACGCCTGCTCGTTTGCGAGTCACGTGATGTTACGTGATCACCGCCGCCCATAGACAACTGCAACACCCGTGGGGCCGACAGAAGCGTTGCCGGCCTTTAATTAGGTTAGATGGTCGCACCTTGTTGCGGATGGCGCGAAGCAGGTGCGCGGCGCGGTCGCCGCGGTAGGAGCGGCGCGCGCGCAGGTCGCCCGCCACCGCGCCGCACACGCGCGCGCGCCAGTCGCCGCGCAGCACGCGGCGCGCGCCCGTCTCCACCGGGTGCTGCGGCGACGACGGACAGCTCTCCACCTGGTCGCTTACGTCCTGGGAATATTTACTTATCATTTAAAAACATGTTTCTCAATTATATAAAAACGCAAAATTCGAAATGGAACAACAGACAGCTGCAGAGTGATATAAATAAACCGTGCTTACATGTGGACAAATTACACAGATTAAGTTAGCCCCAAAGTAAGCTCGAGACTTGTGTTATGGGATATTAACTCAATGATACTATATAATATCCGGTGCCCATTTTGTTGGTTGTTAAATCGGTTCAGTATTCCCGAAGATTAACCGTTACAAACAAACAATCAAAAGTACAAAAACCTCTGTACAACATTAATATAAATAGTATAGATAGCACAAATTCTCACCTGCAAAAAGTTAAGAATGCTCTGTTTTCCCCAAAACATGGGGTACTTGAGTACAGTCTCGCAGGGCGGCCGCGCTCCCGGCCGGTCCGATATCATCGCGCGGATCAGAATCTTGGTCAGCACCACCTCTTCTTCGGGCAACACTTTGCTGGACACAAAAAAATAATTTAGATTTTCTCATCTATATATACATACTAGCTTTTGCCCGCGGCTTCGCTTACCTCAAATTTGCACTTCAACTATCTGCACATTAAAAATCACACTAATTCGTTGCTACGTTTTGATGTGAAAGACGGACAAACATACAAATACACTTTCCCATTTATAATATTAGTAAGTATGGTAATCCATACTATGGTAGTGTGGATAAAGCGAAAAACACATGAGTGAGGAACACTCATCACGAAATCTCAGAAACTACAAGTGTCTTAAGTGGTCTTAAATTTTGTATAAGGTTTCCTTTAATAATTATAAGACGCGAGAATAGCCGCGGGGAACAGCTAGTGTTTTATAATCAAGTGTTTGACGCCTGAAATCTCCTACCCATTGAATTTATTTTTCACAAAGTTACCTCCAAAGGGATTTGGACCCACGACCTCCGCATCACAAGGCATAGGCAGTCTTTAGTCAGAATTATGGACAACTTACTCAAGATGATCTAAATTGTAGTCCCCGGTGAGAATATTGGCCTGTCTTCGCAACACGTCTCCGAAAGGGTGGTGCCCTTTTGACAGCACGTAGTAGAATACGCAGCCCAGGGAAAATATATCTACCGATGTCGTCTGTAAAACAAGCGCATGTGCAATTTTTCAACAGGCGATAATCGTTTCGATCTGATATTTTGACGTAAAGAAATTTTTATTAGTAGTTATAGTACCTTTATGATATTAGTTGGAATAACTCACCGTTCTTTCTCCGTTGATCATCTCCGGGGCGATCCAGCCGTCAGTACCGGTGACCCCTGACCTCCGGGAGAAGCTCACGCGGCCGATATTCAACTTCTTTGACAGCCCAAAGTCTGATATCATGGCACGCACCTCACCGGTACCCGTCGGCATTGATAGCAAAACGTTGTGGGGCTTAATGTCTCTGTGTACTGAAATGAAATGATATTTTGATTATTTTTAGGCCCACAAGCTTAGCGTGGCTTTCGAGTCTCGCGACTCTTGACTCTGACTAAAGGTAAGGGATAAAGACGGAATCTGTATATTTTTTCTCATTTCATAATTTAAAATGGTATTTTTCTGACTGACCTGGGTCTAAAATGTTTATATATGAATATAACGTATTTATTATGGATTAAAGTGTCGTTAAGTTAGTAACCTATAATATAGATTTCAAGCTGACTTCAAAGAAAATAGCAAATTGAAATGAAACAAATTTAACGGATTTTATCGCGGTTTAATCACTACACACAAAGGAACTTTATACTGTTTTAAGTTCTCTATGTGTAACTATTTATTGAGCTCCGACGTTTCGGATACTTTTCAGCATCCATCTTCACGGAAGACTGAGGTGGGGCTTCACAAGTGTGGGTTGTTACAAGCTACCTTCTGTTTTGAAGGTCTGAAGTCAATTTCTCTATTGAAATTGTAGGGCATATATTTATGGTATAAGTATGACAAGATTGGAGAGTCGTTTCGCTTGGTGATAAACAGGGTGGAGTTTGCGAAGCTAATGGCCAACCTACAGTAATGGACAAGCAGAACAATAACAAAAAAGTATGTATTAAATACGAAATATGTAGCTTGATTAAGATATAATAAATATATAGGTCTAATTTCTGTAATAAATATTATGATTTTGTCAGGACCATAGTAAATGGAAGAATGTAGTCTCTGCCTACCCCTGTGTGTTCATATGTATGTATGTATTTTTGATTTTAAAAAGATATACCTATATCCATAGAATGCAAATGGGAGAGCCCCAACGCGGCTTGACGCAGCACTTCAACGCCGTCAATGCGGCACTGGAAGTTCAGCTTCTTCTCCACGTAGTCCTGCAGGGTGGCCGAGCACAGCTCTAAAGCTATATACCTGGAACATTGGGGAAATATACAATTCTGCACTATGCAATAACGACGAAAATTATTTATTGAGATGTTTCCATCAATGGTTTTAAAATTCAAACATTTCATTCACAAAATGCCCACATTAATTATAACATATGTATTGGAAAAGTAGAAAAAAGGTCAAACTATAAAAATATTACCGAAACTGCTTATCCCTCTCCGTACAATAGTAACGAACGACATGCGCGTGCGCATCTGATTCGCGCAGCAACGCCACCTCGCGGTCCGCGAACGTGAAACATTCCGGCAGCAAGCGCTTGACGGCCACTGCACGCTTGTCGAATGTTCCTCTGTGGATTAATAACTATATTAGCTGTTGTAATTAAATTAGTTTCTATTAGAAAATAATATTGATCTCAAAAGATATTTTGATAATAAATAATGAGACTTATAGTAGAAATAAGTGTTATTATATTACTTATAAAAATAAATATCCTTGTTTTAAATATTTTTTTACGTAATTCAAAGATCGATTTAAATAAGACCAAACCAATTAAACTTTAATCAGAAGTAAAATGAGTTTAAGAACAGCCTCAATAACACATTATCAATTACAAATTTTTAAACAGTATTTTATTCAATTAATATGGTTTTTAAATTAATGAACACTAGTTAAGTTTAAATAAAACAGTATCCAAAAGTGCATTTTACTTTATGAAATTTCAAAAGACAGTTATTACGTGTATAAAAATCAATAACATACTTGTACACAAAAGTCCCCTCGCACCCCTTGCCCAGCACTTGGTCAGTGTGAAAGCTGATCCTCCCTATCCTAACCTCCCCGTCTCCGATCTCCATGAGCTGGCCGGTGACCTCCCCGTTGGAGGCGGTCGAGGAGGTCGAACTGCGGGACCCGCCTTGCGATAGTTGTTGGAACTCCCGAGCCTGAACATAACAGTTATGTGTTTTAAGGTCTATAATTAAATTCTTCAACTACCCACATTAAAATTCACTAATTATATATATTAATCTATATATCTATACTTCTATTCTGAGCTACACATATATTATAAAGCCGAAAATTGTTTGTTTCATTGAATGCGATAATCTCAAGAACTTCTGGCCCGATTCTTATCATTTTATAAAAATAATTTATATAATAAATAAAAATTGCAATCAAAACCAACTTAATGACGATTTCTATCAATCACTAATCGGATATCTAGGTCACTGATAAATAGTTACTTAAAACGAATTGATTTTTTTTTTTGCGTAAAGTAATTCTTATTATCCAACCTATTAATTAGTTTTACTGCGTAGGTATTCGACCGATAACAATTTACTACTTTCTGAGGTCGTCAGAATCGCATTCTGAAGATCAAACGTACTGACTGTGTGTACGTGAACGTGATTGATAATAACTGAACATGAGCATACAATGTTTATTTTGTGTACAAAAAATTTGATATTTGTTAGGGACACAGTAATTTTGTTACTACCTATTACGTTTAGTATTTCTACTGACATTCAGCACAGAACATACGTGTTAGTATTTTTAGTTATAAATTCTGCCTAACGAATACATACATACAGTATCACGTCTTTATCCCTCACGGGGTAAACAGAGTAAACGTAGAGACGTAAGAGAGAACGTAGAGAGGGTAAACGTAGCTGATTGGTGGGATTATTGACGGAATAAAAAATCCAGATATAGAGACAGGCCCGTCGCCTGTGTAAAGAAAAGTTACAAACCATTTGTCTTGATTGATATTTTAAAATCTGCGCGGGAGAAGAAGTAGCTTACGCACTCTATTTTCTCTTTCGCTCACAGACTTGCATGGAAGGTAATATGTACATACATAATATCATGCTGATATTCCAATCATCTAATCTTTATATTTTTCATATTGATATCGGAAGAAAAACGTAAAAGAATTTCTTGGTCAAAAAAGATTACTTTATTTTTCACAGCGTAACAGATACATGAAGCACCTTTAACCAATTCATTACAACAATATATTTTTAAAACTTTTGTTCCAATCTCAAGGATTGTAAAATATTACAAGTCGACTTGAAGTTGACGAAATATTATAAAGATAGCTACAGGTAATTATGTAATTAAAATACTGAATTTTTCAATAAGCCGTTGCGATACTGCAGCTGCGCAAATAATCACCGGAAAATTAATGACGAAGTTGGTATAGAATTCAAAAACAATGTACAATAAGAACTCTCCATTTCGTTCAAGCGTTAATCTTGTATTAAACTTATATAGAACAGAAAAACAGCAGTGACAGATTTAACAGCAGAGGGACTGACGCAAAAAACTTTTTCTATATTAAAAAAAATATAAAGCCTTGATGTTTCTATATCTCTGTTCAAAGAATATGTTTAACACTATATATCTACACTAGTCGCCCCGTGCTCACTTCGTTGGGCGTACAAATATAGCCTATAGCAATCCTAAATGGTGAAGCTTTCTGATTGTGAAATAATTTTCATGATTGGTTCAGTATTTTCGAAGAGTAGCCTTTACAAACAAACAAACAATTAAAGTTAAAAACTTTACCTCTATAATTTTTAGAATAAATATGTACATATATTTCAAAAAAAAAAACGTGAAAACAAGTGATTTTTCATGTGAAGATTGAAATCAGATCGTTGCGAGACAATTTAAAAACTCGTAGTTTTACGTAGTACAAGTATATATAATATATTTCGTTTAAATTACTTCCGATTGTATTTTAATGTCAACGCTAAAATAATATACCGTAGTTCAGATAAATAAAGAAAAATATCAAATATCCTCTTAGTACGAGTTATATAAGGCATATTTTCCCGTGTTGCCTACTAAACGATGAACATAATACCGTATCGTAATCAGTAACATAGATCGCATTACATATGGGATGTACCATATCATACATGCCAGATACAATTAAATCTAAAAAAATACCTATTCGATAAACCACTACGTATTAAAAACAATTACCTGATAACGAAGATACCAGAACATGGTTATGACCAATCCGACCAAAATTATTAGGGCCACTTTCAATGCCTTATTTTCTTGTTGATGTAGCCAGACATACGCTTGCTTGTACCACAAGTCGGGCCTAAATCTGAACCCTTCGAACAAGTCGTCAGTTTGAACAGACACGCTCACCGAAGACTTGAGATTGGTTTCGTTTTCAACATCCTTCTCATCACCTGACTGTACTTCGATTAATTTTATAGAGACACTTTTCGGCTCTTGCATATTCAAATGCATGTTGGGTAGCTGGGGCATCCACGCAGTTGTAAGCTCTGGCACTTTGTAGTGTCCCAAGAGTAAATAAGGCGCCGATACATGGAGATTTAGATTATTCAGCTTATAATGTATGTTTGTGAAGGGTTCGTATTTAGAATTTTCTGTGTTGGCAACTTTTTCTGTCGTGGGGCCTTCAAGTAATAAAGGTTTCGTGAATCCTGTGGAAATCGTATTGGTGTTTTTGTCGACTAGCGATGAAAGAGCGTAAAGGCCGTGGTTGTGTTCACCAACATACAAGGTCGGGCTGAAAATACAAAAATATCTATACATCTACTCTATAGGTACATACATATAATAAAACAAAACTGTAACTGGGCTATGTCTGTACATGGAATATGGCGAGAGGTCTTTGTAGTGCCTATAGAAGACAAAACGGTATTTTTGTCTGTGTTTGTATGCGCATCACTCAAAAACTATTCCGGAATCTGATACGGAGTTTTCACAGTTGTATCGTAAAAGGTCTAACTTAAAATATAGCGTAGGTTTCATCTTGATCTTTATACGCCGCTTAGAACCCGAGATATATTGACTATAGCAGTTACATACGAACGACGTCGCGGGCATAAGCAAGTTAATTATATAATATGACCGGCGTAGGACTGATAACGACATTAAATTATCTATTAAGCTTCTAGCATCTGATAATTAATCGGATTTTGATATCATAAATCTACTACAACGAAAATAAATTGACTATCTTCAAATAGGAAAAACACCAACGGGTGAGAGATAGTGATGATATTTATCGGGAATTATAAAAAAAAATGACGACTTCGAAAAAACTTCGTGTAGATGACACAAAATTGATGTCGGTCATCGTTATTCTGGTAAATTCTATCAGGTATTAAACAAAGTGCGTGAGATGAGGAACACCTTAAAAAAATATTCTTCATAATATTTAAGTATTTTTTTTTTTTTTATATAAAATTCCATGCACATGATTTTTTTTTTTCTGATGATGGTACCAACAATATCAGTCCAATCTAAAATAACATTGTAGTTATAATTAATGATAACAAATAAATACAAGGTTTTATCGAACAATTTCAGTAAATAATAATATTATAGGTACTATAAAATTAAACAATTAAAATTTGAAAAATGGCTTTGGGTCAATCATATCGTATAATTATTATTCTATATTACTCATTATCAAATATAAGGCATTTAGGTTATGAAATACTTACTACAATTCGATGTTAGAGTTCTTAATCCCCTGTCCATTGCTCAAAGTTGTTGCATCTTCCATTATATGGTCAAGCGTGTCATCTCCTATCGAGTTGAAAGGGACAGAGATAAGTCCCTCTCTGTCTAACAAGTAGGCTGCCACTACTGGAGTTTCAAAGTTGTGAGACCATACTAAATCACCGGTTTTTCTGTCAAATGACATCACTCGACCACTCGATGTAGATGTGAAATGTATGATACCTGAGAAAAACGTAGTTTGCGTTATAAAACCGGACAAGCGCGAGGTGAACTCACGCACGAAGGATTCCGTACATCTATACATCCGTACATCTACAGAAAATATTTAATGTTTCTACCTGTTATCGTTATTAATATCTACAAAAATCACACTACATAAATGACCCTAAAACAATAATACTAGACTATGTAGCTCACTGGTATTGATGTACCAACTGAAAAAATCTAAAAACAAAGAAATGGTTTTAATTTGTGAATACAAAAACATAATAATTAAGAATCTCATTTTATCCCCACTAACTGAATCTATTAGGTGTGCTTATTCTGTTATTGAAAACGCTTTGACAGTAAAGGTGTTATTATAAAATATGTTTCTTCTTTTTTACCTCATACAAAAATTGACATGTTACAAGTTTTATGTTGATACCACAAATACGCACATAAGTTTTGTATGCGAGCGTGTTTGAGTGTGTGTTTATGTCTATTCACCATTCACCGAAACTCGAAAACGGATGGACTGATTTCGATGCGGTGTTTTTTATTTGAAAGACAGTTTCCTTGCGGTGGTTCTTATGTTTGGTAAAAATACGTCCAGAAGTTTGTATAAAGAATATCAAAATTTTCAATGTTTTGGAGTTTTTTTTAATGTTTAATTCAATCTTGTTAGTTTAATATATATGATATACTACCGGCCAAAAGCTAATCTTCGGAAATACTAAACCGATCATAAAAATTCCTTCACAATCGGTAAGCTACACTATTCATGAGTGCTATAGGCTGTATTTTAACACCCAACGAAGTGGGCACGGGTAGGCTAGTATTCCATAAAATGCTTCATTTAAAAGGGTATTGACATTGGCACGCAATAATATAACGTATGTAACACGGGACACAAAAATATTCTAAGTTCTAATGCTTGCGAATATGGTCTATTTTAGTCATATTTATATTGTTACTTAGATGTTAAGTATTCAAACATTTTATTTAACATGCAGAGAGGTCAGCAAACTTTATACGCCCAAACTTATCACTGCATGAATCATCTGCCGATCTAGAATTTTCGATCACCATCGAAACAAAATTTATTAGACGAGGCGCCAAATGGCCTTAACTGTGCATACATTATATTATTACATATGTATTGTATATATCTGTCTACCAATCAATATTCGCGGCGCGCTCTAAGTACAATTACCTAGAAAATTGATATGAACATTATATGTATAATTTTTATGGTTCAATACCCAAAGGGTAAAACGGGAACCCTGCTACTAAGACTTCTCCCATACAACAAATGTGATGGTTTTTTTTATAGATAATGGTAAGGAACTCTTCTTGCGCGAGTCCAACTCGCACTTGGCCAGTTTTTTACTGTAACTTTAGATGCTGCAAGGGATGAGACACTATGTCTAAATTTCGAAACTTTGAATAATAATTATAATATTTAATGTGACTTAGCCTTAGACCATTAGTAAATGATTTAAGGCTAAAACATTATTGATTTCTTTTTTGTTATTGAAATTGAATTAGTTATGTAACTTATAATATGGGTAACACTATAACATATGCAACCATATGCAATATATGGTTGCATATGTGAACATTCTACATATGTAAGTGTCAGTTTACCATGCCAATAATGTGTTATATAGTCAACACTAGTTAAAAAGATAAGCTTGACCTAGTGGCATCAAAAATTATAATTAAAGGTCAAAAATGTTTTTAACCATTTATTAAATTGGTACCGTTTTCGCAAAACGCCTCTGGGTGGTAGCTGAAAATCAGCGATTTGCCTTTTCAACAAATAATGACGCTGAGCTACGGCCCTTTATAACTGCTG
>JADGIL010000297.1:1513-12834 GCA_020352625.1 Cactoblastis cactorum
CTAGTTCCCATAAGAACAGTCAGTTCTCACTAAAGTAGTCAGTGTCTTACAAATCAACATTATAGAGCTGATTGAAAACAGCTCCAACTGCACGACCAATAATCACAACATAAAATTAAAGTACACCAAAACCTTCCACCATTAAAAAGGGGTTACAATAAACTTTATCAATTATATAGCAACCTTTTTGCTGTCATCATGCCGGTCAAACGCACAGCGTTGTTTGCACTGCTCGCAAGTAACAGCCGGGCCATACTTGCGCTCAGAGTTGGCACAACGCTGACACTTGTTGCCTGTAAGAAAAAAATATGAACCAGGTTACAACTATAACTTAAGCTTAATTATAAGCCCACCAGCAGAAATCATTTTGGCATCATACATTCGCACATTATCTATGATTGTATAATCCATACATATAATAAAACTGCAACTCAACTGTATTTGTACATTGGAGATATTTATAAGAAAAAATGTGGGGGGTTTTTTAGGACTTACAGAAGCCAAAACGATTTTATTTTTATTTGTCTTTTTATATGTTTGTATGTGCATCACGAAAAAACTACTGGTTGGAATTTGATGCGATTTTTACAGTTCTATTGTAGAAGGTGTAACTTAAAATATAGCTTTGGTTTCATCTCGATTCGTCACTTAGAATCCGAGATAATTGACAATAGAAGTTACAAGTGGACAATGACACTGGCATGAACTAGTTATGAATAATTATTAAGAAAACAATAGAAAATACCATAACACTTATAAAATGCTAGCTTCACCCTAGACTTACACAGGAATTTTGGATAAAAAATAACCCCATTTGCTATATTAGATTATATACTTTGTACTGTATTTCATTGAAACAGCCCATTTTGTATGACTGAGTACCAAACATCCAAACTGTAATAGTATTATTATGATTGCAGGAAATATAATGCTAACAAATACCTTACCAATAAATGCTGCAATAATGTTGCAGTATTCACAAGCTGTAGGTTTTCCGTAAGCCTTAACATTTGCTTCACATTTTTTGCAGATTGACGAAGTATTTGATTTACTGAAAAAAAGTCACAACATTAAGAGTTACAAATAGTGTACAAATGTAAAGACTTCTAGGGTGCTAGCTTTTTAGCTGACTTCAAAAAGGCGGTGGTTCTTTACCTCAGCTTCTTTGCATCAAATTCGGGGGGTTTGGAATAGACAAAAAGTAGCATATGCCATTCTCCACCTCTTTAACTGAATGTTTCGTTTTGATGTTAAAGACAGACAAACAAACATACTTTTTATATTTTTAATATTACATGTGGTTTTTTAACAAAAATTTTTAATGCATGATTTTTGAGTGCCCAGATTATCAATAATTCCAAAAAGCTGTAACAAATATGGCCTATAATTCAAATAGAAGATTTACAAGCTCACTTCCTGCAATGACAAATCAACATGAGACATGTGCAATCAACAGGTCTTTGTTTTAAATCTTTATCACAACAAACTATGTAACACTTTTGTTGTTAGGTGCAATGAGTTGAGCCAACTTTAATTATAGAATCACATCAAAAACTTAGATTAATTTAGTGTTAGACGAGATCAAAATGATCAAATAACTAACATTTAAAATGCTTACTGACATTTTGTAATCCAATAATAACTTCTGCCAAAGAATATTGAAATATTTAAATTCCCAGAAAAAACAATAGACATACCCCAGGTAATGGTTAATTAGTTTTTTTCATAACGATTATAGCAATAACTGTATCAGTCATTTGATAGATACCTATATGCATGTATATACGTTGCTAAAAAAACCTTGGCCGTGGCAATCAGCACTAACCTTGTTTGTTGAAACTCCGAACGGCAGTACGTACACTTGACAACCGGGAACGAGCCACGACATTCCTGGAAATCCGTGCAAATAATCTATACATATCGTCATTAGAATGTTAAATAATAAACACGTATTATGTATTACGACGCAAAATCGCAACACTTTTTGATTACTATTATGGCACGTACACGATATTTATACAACTTTCTGTAAGGATTTTGGCTACAGATCAAACAAAAAAATCAGATCTTTTACCTTGCACAATTGTTCACCAGGAGACAACTCCTCGAAAGGATGTCTTGAGAAACAACGGGAACAAGCGAACAACGGAGTAGAAGCAGTGGTGCTCATTTTGAAAAAGAGTAAAATTATGTTAAAAGATTAAATGTAGGTATAATTTTGAATGTCAACCAAAAAATCTGTATCACTAATTAAAATAAAAAATATTACGGACGCAACCGAGACGCAACTATCAATCAACTTGATCAATTCGACTGTAATATAAAAATGGCGTCCTACAGTGTTACCATAAATAAAATCTATAATCTACTTAATCTTTATTCTGTACCAGTCTGTAATTTTAGGGTTCCGTTAGCAAATTTCAAAAACAGAATACTACCTACCTACTAATAGTTTCGTCATGCCCATCTGTCTGTACGCCAAATATTCGGCAGGAGACTATGCGTACTATAAGGTTTGTAGATGTATTTATTGAACCGCCATAAAATTGTGCAATAAGTATAATTTTGTAAAATAAAATAATTAAAGATTAAATTCTCTTAAAATAATTTTACCTTATGGAGCTTCATAGAATAGATAAATGATGTGAGGGTTCTTAAATTTTTTTTCGATTGTGTCAATATTCTATGAAAAATATTCGCTGAAATCTATGCAATAAAACGTCTGCCTCAAAGATAAGATATTTTTTGATAATTGTGCGATTTCTAATGGGTGTATNNTTTTAACAAATTGAAGAACAAAATTGATCAAATATTTATGAAATATGAGATAATTTCAGAATTTATCAATGTAAAGTAATTTTGTTATAATTAATGGTACGAATACTAAGTACGACTCGAGTTTAGACGTTTATTGAAATTGGTTGCTTTGAATAGTTTGTGTTTTGTATTATCAGATTATACAACAAGATTATCAAAACATGAAAAGTCACTTCACATTAAATATACATTTATAAAATAAATCACTGAAGTTCACTGCTCGATTCAGTCGAATTAAAAAAAAATACTATAATTCAACGTGTGTGTCAATGTCAAAACTACTATGCATGTTTGACATAATCATTAGGTACATAAATATATTGGCAAATAATAATTGAGCGTGCTTTTCGTTGCTCTCATAGGAATTATGTTTTATTTATTACAATTTGTTATTGTTTCAGCATATAGATAAATTGTGTTTGATAAGTATAGCAGTTTATTTTTAAAGTAAACAATGTCAGCAATGGGTATACCACCATTTCCTTCAATAGATCTCGCTAAACTTGTGTTGGGTAAGCTATCTTTGGCGGGAATCAGATTTCTGTAACTTACTGTTTCAAGGCTTCATTATGCTCCTGTTGTTTTCCAGGATACTTAGCCGAGGAGCAGCTTATGACCGCGTATGATGAATTTCTCCAAGCGAGTCCATATTTAGATGCACTACGAAATGAGTATGATAGGATTTTCATGATGTCTCTTAAAAATATCCTGGCAGAATATAGAGCTGTTAAAATATATGGTCAGTCATTGAGTCCAAGTTTTTACCTTATAGGCTTCATAGAACATTGTAAATCATATACAGTAAAGAATATAGTAAAAAGCATGCCCATAATTTGATTCTGATTACAGTGGAGACATGTAAACCGTTTATCTTAAGGAAGAGATTGTTTCAATGCAATAATCTATTGGAAGTGGTTAAATTTCTTGTAAACCATATAGACATCAACAAAATACAATCACAAGATATTAGCAGCATCAGGCGTAGGTATGTATTAAGTAGCAATCCAGTTATACAGAATCATTAATTATTTTCTATCAGAATATATAATCATTCATTTTGTCCCAAATGTTTACTTATTATAACAAAATATACTAGTTTATTTTAATTATCTTTGAAATGTGTTAATGTAAGTTATGACTTTAAGGTTAGAATGTGATTTGATAATAATTCTTATAAATTAATTCATATCATGAACATACATAAATTCTTGTCATGTCTTCTCTTGCTATTCTTAATATTAATTTACTTGAAAGTAAAAGAACTTCAATAATATTATTTGCTGTTCATTCTCCATTCCAGTTCAGAGAAACAAACTTCATCAATAGCAACAAGTCCTTGTGATGTTTGTGATTCTATGAAATCAGACAGCTGTGTGTGTAAAACCCGTTCATCGGGAGTGCATGTACCTTCAACTGTTGCTTACTCGTTCAATTACAGTGATCAGTCAGCTCAAGATACTTCAGTTGAGGCCACAGCATTATCTGATTTGCCAGGTAAAAATAACATGTCTGCTTGTCAATCCTTAATTTTTTTTACATATTCATTAATTTTAATAATTCATTAATTGTTACTTTTTCTGCTATTAATAGAATCATATTTGATAGCTATATTAAAAATTGTACTGAATATTGATAAAATGTAACTAGGTAAAGTTTTTGCCCACAGATTTGCTTGTGTCAAAATGGGACAGTAAGAGAATAGAAAGAGACAAAAAGTAGCCTATGTCACCATCTGGTATCTCCAACCCTTCATCTGTTTCCACATAAAAAATCACACTTATCTGTTGTATCCTTTTTATGTGAAAGACAGACAAACAAACACACTTCCATATTTATTAGTATGAATACACTGCTTTTTGCTAAATGTTTTTTTGAACAGTATAAGTCTTGATATTTGTGTTATAATATGGTATGTAAATTTTAAACATTAATATCGTAATAAAAAAAACTTCAAATATTTGACATGTAAATTTTTGATTATTTTAAATATCAATATAAAAAAGAAGTATTTTCAGGAAATCATAGTTCATCACGGAAAAAACTTGTTAAAACATCTGACAAAGATTCTTCATGTTCACACCTCAGTGGGGTTTGTGGACAACAGACAATCAGACAGTCTTCTATTATATGCAAAAATATTCCCGAGGAACATAATACTCAAATATTTACAACTCATGACAATATTTCACAAAATAATGCTGTGCCATCAGTAAGTTACTACTATTTTTAATCTATATATATATATAAAACTCTTCTGTTTCTGAGTGGCTGACTAACACAATGCACTGCCGAAACTGAATGCAAGTAGCTGACATTAATTGAAAAATTAAGTGAACATGTATTAGAGAGTGTAGGTGCATTAAGAGAGGATTTTTGGAAATTCCATAATGAAGTGGGCAAAGAGGAGAAAAACTTTTGTATGATAGTTTTCTATGCAAGTGGTGTTAAAAGAATTTTATGCAACAAGTCTCTATTAAAACCAGAGTGCATAGGCGCTGCTGGTTTAGCGCATAACATTGTAGACATTATTTCTGCTCTGAAATAAGATTATTTATCATCATTATCCCCAAGAAGTCCACTGCTAGATATAGATCTCTCCTATTAACTTTCAAGATGTCAAAACCATCTAATTTGAAAAAAATATACTTATCATAACATGTCAACATCTCCTGCAATGTGTCCCCATGAGAAAACTATATATCTTTTTTAAATTAATTTATAACTAATATTATTATATAAAGCTTTGTTTGTTTGATTAGATTAGATTCCCGTTTCAGAAACTACCAGGCCGGTTTGAAAAATTCTCTCACCAGTAGAATCTTGGACTAATCCTATTCTGTGATGAACACATGCTTTAGAATAATTATTAAACCAGAGCAAAGCCGGGGCTAGTTGTTTAGTATAGTATAATATTTGACTGTCGAAAAAACTAACCCATTTCATTATGTCTATTTGATCTAAGTATGTATATGTATTATATTTTTCATTGATATTTTCCCAAATAGAAGAGAATATTTTATTAATTTGTTCTATACTTTCTAGTTGAGGCCCTTAGATGAGTCACAAGAGAAAATTCAAGAGTTCAATGACATTTTGCGGCGGGTGTACAACACGAGTGGTGCGCAGCAGACAGTTGATCAAAGAGTGTCAAATGTGGGCACATTTCAGGACTTCACTACCAATGTGGTTGGTACGTTTGGAAGGGACTTTTCATATCACTTCTATATTTTGATCTGTCAGTGAAAGTCCCCGTGAGCCTTCCCAAAAAACAAGGCAGTTGACACTCTCGATGTTGGCTATTCACCTGCAAAGATGTGAAAAAAACATACCTACATAATGTGTAGGAGTAGGAGTGTGTGTGTGTGTAAAATATATAGTAGAAGAAACTATGCCTATGTGGGTAAATATCAGTCATTTTATAAGAAAAAGCAACAAATCAACTGACTGAATTATGAAAGTACATTATTTATCGTAATTAAAAAAGGTATAAAAGATATATTTATTTATCTGTATCTATCTTTCATGCTAGTCTGGGAAAGAAAAGAAAGAAAAACGCAGGTATAATTTGTCAGCTGCTTGTAAGGGAAAGGGCTTGAAATAGTAATTCTCATAGGCGATGGGCTAGCAACCTGTCACATTTCTGAATTTTCATTCCACCGATAAGCCCACCATATTGATAAGCGTGGCCTTTGAATCTCGTGACTCTATATTGTATATTTATTTGTAATTTTGAAGTAATTAGAAATACAGTAGAATCCGTTTATTACGAATTCGCATATAGCAACCAACCGTTTTAGAGCGACGTAAGTATAGGCGTTGGTTTGGTTTTAGTTAAAGCTAATATTAAAGGACATTCGTTTATTACGACTCCGCTTATAACGACCGACCGCTTTTAACAACTTAATTTCACACTTAATTATCCGGTTACAAGAACGAGTGTTAGCGTTTTGCAAATTAAATCATAGATAAGAAGCTGTCTCCGCCCCGCACAGCCCTTTTTTCACACACACCGCTGTTTGGATTGTTTATTGTACGACACTACTTCCAATTTTGAACACGACATACAGTCTGTACTTTTACTATACAAATAAGTGTTAAAAACAATAAAAAATTACAGACTTTTTGCACTAGAGTTAGTACGACGTAATATCACCGGCCTCTTGGCATTCGTTATAACCGGATTCTACTGTATACCTCAAACTCAAAATATTTATTTACAAGAATACATGTTACATTGTTTGTCCAACGTATTCGGTCTGCATGCAGACGTGTAAATATTTAACATGCTACGTAGTTGATTTTAACTTAATTTAGAACAAAATTCCATATAATATTTTACATCATAAAAACACCTTAGCTATTTGTCTTATTGCTCAAACAAGTCGCGAACTGTGGGCACCTGTGGGCACATAATTTTTGTGAATTGGTTCATTGATGTTTTTTATTTTAGTTAAAATATATATACATACTAATACGAAAGTGTATATTAAATATATTTGCAGGTAGTGATAATAGAAATACTGTACCTGATTCTAGTACTTGTGAAAATATAAATATACAGTAAGTATTATTCATTATCTAGTTTCTGTATTTAAAAATCTTCAATTATAATTATTTAGTTAAATATCTGTACTTTCCTATTTATTTATTACAAACAAATATTAGCATTAAACATGTTATTTTTTAACAGATTTCCTGCAACCAAAGAAAAAAATCATATAGGCTCATCTTCTCCCGTAACCACGAAAAAGTCTAAGCGTAGTTCAAAAAAATCCCAGTTGATTGTTGTAGCAAAGCTTCCTGACAAAGAACAACCGAGCGAAGTGATTGATGTTGATGCAATTGACGAAAGCCCTAAAACTAGACCTAAGAATGAACAAAATAAGATTAAGATTTTATCTGATGTGAAAGTTGGTAACGAAACACTAAATACTAATTTGAATGCAGTGTTACAAAACGCCACATCTACGCCGTTGTTGAAAATGCAAACGGTATTTATCAATGGTACGCCAGTGTATAACCCAGTCGCAAATTTTACCAATCAAAATTACACAAAAGATGAAATAATGGCCATGCCTACGATAATCATCACTCCAGTGTCAGGTATTCTACCATATTGCTATACTAATTATCACGTTTTAAGTTGATTGAATAAACAAATAAGAGTTATATATTTTATATTAAACTATGTTTATTTGGTTCACCGTTTATGATTGAACAATGTCGATTGGCCAAATTTGATGCAATTTTGTATATTGTATCAAATTTATAATATTCATAAAATTTCTGGACTCTTCTTGCCTTATAAAATTTAGTTATTAAAATTTTATATTTTCAGGACCGCATCCGTCTACAGCAATTAGTAAGCCGCAACAAGTTACAGCTTGCCCTCAGGCCGTCCATAAGTTGCCGGAAATGGTTCCATCATCGAGTTGTTATCCAATGCGACCGTTGGAACCTTTACTAATTGAATTTTCATCAAACGCTACCTCTGATACTTTCACACTGACTAAGGGGAATCTAAATAATGTAGAGATTAATAGTTCAGAACAAGGATTTGTGTCATCAGTAAACTCTTCAAATTATGTTAAGAATTCAACTGTTACTGAAGCTACAAAAACTACAGAAGTTGTAAGCGCCTCGGTACCGAAAGACAATGTTATGACTTCGACTGCAGAATCTAGTACTCCGCAGTTACTTCCTCCGACTAGAAAGTCATCGTCAACACCCCGGCGTACTTCTCATGTCAGGGTTTTAGATTTTACCACACCTAGGCGGATATTAAATGAGACAATTAATGAAGTTGCAAATTCTAATGATAATGAAGTAAGCCTCAGTAAAAGTCCTAAAGTTAATATGGATGCAAACAATATTAAAAGTCGTTCTAACATTTTAGTAATTAAACCCTGTAATGATGGACCAATAATAAAACCCATAGAAAGGGAGATTATTCCAGAAGTTAATAAAAAAAACTGGGATGCAGATTTACGTGCTCTTGTGCCAGATTGTTCGACTGTTTGTGCAAAGAAAAAAGAAAAAACAGATAGAAAAAGATCAAGTAAAAAGAAGAAACTAGAAGACGATCTAAGAAAAGATGACGATAAAAAAGTTTCTGCTAAAAAGAAATCGACTAAATCTACAAAAGTCACTAGAAGATCAAAGAAAAATGATGTTGATACCGGCGATGAAACTAAAAATGATGAAAATTTGAATATACATAAACTCAGTCAAAAAGTTGATATACCTTTTAAACCTACTATAAATATTATTTCGGGACATGATTGGTGTGAAAACCAAGAAAATGAAAAAGTACAAAACAAATCCAGTAATGATGAACATGATACCCCAGAAATGGATCGAATGTCTTTGGAAAAAGTAATGGGAGCTCGGCTAAACATATCTGACTTGCTTGAAACTCCTTATAAGCAAGCCTTGTACGATATACAGATGGAAACACCGAGATTTCTCGGCCCTGACCTTCCAGATGATCCTATGTCTGATATTAAAATTATGAATATACCAACTCCTCGTTTCTTAAATTCTTCTAAAGGTGGTCAGGCAACACCCTCATCATACTCCTCTCGTCCGACTGATTATTCAAGTGGTGGGTCGTATTATAAGCCTGATGATCAAGATTACATGCCTATTCCTGATCATATAGGATGTTCTGTATCGCCTTTGAAGGAAAACATTGAAAACCAGTCTTTCAAAGAGGTTATTGAGGAAAAGAAACATAAAGAAAGTAAAAGTAAGGCTCGCCCTGTTAGACAGTGCGCTAAGAATGTTACTTATTTCAACCAACATATAAATAAAACCAAAGAAGATAATGCAAAGGGATCTGACGTTATTATAGATGATGAATTGTCGAGTAATTCGTCTTGTGTTCAAAGTCTTTCGGAAAAGCAAGAAGTGAAACAAGAAAAGAAGATTAAAGAAGGCACACCTACAATAAGACTATCTAATAAAGGAAAAGGTTCAGCCTCGAAGAAATACAAGTCTCCACTTAAGAAAGAAGTCCCCAAATCGTTTATGAAGATAAGACCTAGACGATCTACACCTTTAAAAGGTGGTAAAGAATCTAAGAAAAAATCATCTGAAGTCCGAGATACCAAATCACAAACGAGAAAAAGAACAACTAGTAAGGAACGAAATATACAAACGGCATCGGCAATACCTACAAAGTCAAGAAGAAAATCTTCTATTCCAAGAAAATTGCTTTGCACGAATAATTCGGAAAGTTCTGGGCATAATTCTCCAGACCTAATTGTCAAAGAGAAAGAAAGACGCCATCTTGAATCAGGTTTACAAAATACACAAGATTCCGATACTGAACAACTTAAACTTAGGTGGTCCGATGACGGGTCGCAAGATACGAAATTTAAGGGATTTAATGACAACTTAACAAAAGAAAGTGAAGATATAAGTAAAATACAGGAATTTATTAATACTACAGTAATCAGAAAACACTCTGACAGCGAGAATATATGTAGTAGTGTCAGTGAAATTCAAGGTAGTTTACATATTGATTTAATAAAACGAGGGTTTGATATTGAAACAGCTAAAATAATTGAACGAGATTTGCTTGATACGCCACCGCATCTTAGACAAGATACTTATGTTCCAAAATCTTTGGAAAATGATTCAAAGAAAGGGGAAACTGTGTTAGAAAAGACAACTGAGTCAGAAAGTAGTACCTGTAATAATTTACAAATTGTTCAAGACGAAGGAACGGATGAAGTGGAAGAAGAAATAGAATTGTCTGTTAATGAATGTAATGAAGATAGTAGCAATTACATTACATGTAGTCATGATGACAAAGCGAATGCAACCAGAGCAGAGCCTGTAATGCTTAAAGATAAATTCTGTATGGAAGTATGTATAGATGATGGTGTATCTATTAGACTAAGAGCTACTCCATACATAACGCTGTACGAACACAAACCTGTAGATAGTAAGTTAAACGATACTCGGGATATAGAAGAGACACATCATGCCGTTTCGTCAATAAAATTTCAAACTCCTTCAAAAGATTTTGTCAAAGCTCAGTGTTATGAAATATTTGATTCTACTTTGACAAGTTTGGATACGCCATTGAAAACGAATACGCCAAAAATATCGGAAACTGAAGTGACAGTAACCGAAATAGTTTTAGAAGTAGAAAAAGTAGAGGTCAAGGAAAAACCGGAGGCGAAAAAAAGGAAACGGATACAAAGTGGGAACACGTCAGATGACTCTCAAATGGATTGTAAAAAATCAAAATCTGAAGCTCATTACATGTTGAATTCGACTAATTTACAGAATATGGACATTGAGACTGTATTGAGCAAATTGCATGGACCTTAGCACATAGTAACAGTTCAGTATTGGGTTATAATACAAATTGCAAATATATATGTAAATATGTTAAAATTTATCTCAAAGTACTCCATACTGGGCATATTATATCTTGAATTATATTGAACTTTTGAACCATTTTCCCATCGACAAAACGTAGTAAAAAAAAA